>JASDQU010682423.1:16179-34076 GCA_032191745.1 Picea mariana | reverse complement strand
ATGGCTGACTTCTGCAATTTTTTAACTGCATGTGCCTAGGTCGACACATGTCACCCATGAATTTGCATGCACTCCATCAGCATGCGTTCCTCTCCAGGAACTTAGGACAAAACATATATTTCACATGGATTTTGGAATAATATTAAAATATTATTCCCAAGGACTTAAGCCCCTAGGTTTATCCCCTAGGCTCAACAATTAGCCTCTATTTCCAACCTTCCAGCCCCCAATCCCTTACCCACTCTGTGGAAGCTTAGTCCCCCATCACTCATTTATCATGGTCGGTCTGCACACAATGGTGTTTATATTTTTATTAATGTTCTGCATGATTACATATACAAAAGCAGGCTCCCGACCTTAACACTTAGTCTCTCCGGCCTAATAACACATAGGCCCACCAGCTTATATAAACTTGGCTCACCAACCTACAAAACATAATTACAATTCATAATGCAAGCTTTATACTTCATAGACATGATTTACAACAGGGCTCGACCTTGGGGACATTACAATCCCTCCCCTTATTTTTGCACTGTCCTCAGTGCAACTTTACACTACATCTGCAAGCTTTTCAAAATTTTCAAAAAGATGCAGGTACTCTGCCCGCATAACATCTTCATGCTCCCATGTCACGTCCTCAGGACCGTACCAGGTCCACTGGACCTTTACAAGCCCTATAGCTCGATTCCGGAGTTGTTTGTTTTTCCTGTCCAATATGCGCACAGGATGCACTTGCATGACACCTTCTTGTTCCACCTGAATCACATTCCAATCGATAACATGATTAGCATCTGGTATATATTTCTTAAGAAATGAAACATGAAACACATTATGTATAGTCATAGATGTAGGTAATGTAAGCATATATGCAACTGGCCTAATCCTTTCCAGGATTTCAAATGGCCCACAAAATATGGCTACCAACTTGGCGCAACTTCCCAGCTTTAGGAAACTCCTGTTATCTTTCACTTTCAAGAAAACATGATCACCCACTTTGAACTCTCTATGGGTTCTGTTCTTATCAACATAACTTTTTTACCTGTCCTGGGCAGATTTCAAATTCTCCTTAATTTTTATCATTTGGTCCTCCATCTCCTTGAGCAACTCTGGCCCAACTATTGCTCTATCAGTTGTATTATCCCAGCTCACTGGAGTATTGCACTTTCTTCCATAAAGTGCTTCAAATGGGCTCATCTTCAACGATGCATGATACCCATTGTTGTAGGCGAATTCTACCAAGTGCAGGTAGTCTTCTCATCTTGATGGTTTGTCCATCACATACAATCTCAGTATGTCTTCTATTACTCTGTTCACCCTCTCTGTCTTCCCATCAAACTTAGGATGATAAGTTGTACTAAAGTTCAGCTTCGTTCTGAATCCTTTGAACAATCCTTTCCAGAAATTCGAGCTGAATTTCGGGTCTCTGTCGGACACAATCGTTTTAGGAATTCCGTGCAATCATGCCACTTCCTTCACGAAAATATCAACAACATCTATTGCCTTGTGAGTAGTTTTCAGTGGAATAAAATGGGCAGCTTTTGTAAGCTTGTCCACCACTACCATGATCGAATCATGTAGCTTGCTTGTTCTGGGCAATCCTGTAATAAAATCCATTGTCACCACTTCCCACTTCCACTCAGGAATGGGTAAAGGTTGTAGCAACCCTGCTGGGTGCCTATGCTCAGCTTTAACTTTCTGGCATTCCATACATCTGGCGATGTATTCAAAGATCTCTCTCTTCATACCCGGCCAAAAGTAATGGATCTTGACCGCTGTTACTGTTTTCTGATATCCAGGGTGCCCTGCATAAGGCACATTATGCATCTCCTGCAAAATAATCTGTTTCAAGCACTGGACATTGGGTACAAAAATTATGTTCTTGTACAACAGTATTCCATTAGTTTCCAATTTATAAATTTCCATCTTCTGTGGCATCTTACCCTGCTGTAGCTTGGCTATCAATTCTCTGTACTGCAGATCTACATTTGCAACCTCCAAAATTCTTCTTTTAATATCAGTCCGATACATGCTAATGGTTGTAGCATGTAATTCATGTACCCTCCTGCTAAATGCATCAGCCACTTTATTCTCCTTTCTCTTGATATGCTTGATCTCAAAGTCGTACTCACACAGAAATTCCAGCCACCTACTTTGTCTAGCGTTTAAGGTTGGCTGATCAAACAAATATTTCAGACCATTATGGTCTATTCTGAGTTCAAACCTCCTTCCCATGAGGTAATGCCTCCATTTCCTTAGAGCGTGAATGATTGCTGCCAACTCCAAATCGTGAGTGGCATAATTCTTTTCGTGCTCTTTCAACTTCCTAGACTCATAACAAATTACAAATCCATTCTAACTGAGAACTCCTCCCAACCCTTCTTTACACGCATCTGTGCACACCACAAAATCCACATTTGGATTTGCAATCCTTAAGATTGGAGCGTTGGTTAACAGTTGCTGCAATTGCTAGAAACTTTTCTCACACTCTTCAGTCCACTGGAACTTTTTGTCCTTCCTTTGCAAGGAAGTGATAGGGTGAGCTATCTTTGAGAACCCTGCGATAAACCTTCTGTAATAGCCTGCTAGACCCATAAAGGATCTAACTTCCGCCACATTCCTTGGCGCTGACCATTCTCTGATGGCCTCAACCTTCTCAGGATCCATGACAATCCCTTCTTCTGAAATAATGTGCCCCAAGTAATGGATCTGCCTTTGATAAAACGAGCATTTGCTCAACTTGGCATACAGCTGGTGTTCTCTCAACACTTGCAGCACCATCCTTAGGTGTTGTTCATGCTCTTCCTCTGACTTGGAATACACCAAAATGTCATCCAGGAAGACTATATAGTAACTTGTCTAGATAGTCCCTGAATACACCATTCATCAAGCACATAAAAATAGCAGGTGCGTTCGACAACCCAAACGGTACCACTGTGAACTCGTAATGACCATACCTTGTTCTAAAGGCGGTCTTGCTAATGTATTCATCCTTTATTCTTACTTGGTGATATCCCGATCTGAGATCTATCTTCGAAAATATTTTCACACCTTTCAACTGATTGAAGACATCCTCGATCCTCAATAGAGGATACTTGTTCTTGACAATTACTTTGTTCAATTGTCTGAAATCAATGCATATCCTCAACGTCCCGTCCTTCTTCTTCACGAATAGGACCAGGGCACCCCAAGGTGACATGCTTGGGAAAATGTACCCCTTCTTTAGAATCTCTTCAAGTTGCAATTGTAACTCTTTCAGCTCTAGTGTACTCATTCTATAAGGAGCTTTCAACACTGGAGTTGCTCCAGGCATCAAATTTATAGAGAAATTGATATCTCTCTTTGGAGGTAGTCTAGGTACCTCCTGAAATACGTCTTCAAACTCTGTTAGTACCGCATGGTCTCCAATATTTGAGACTTCATCTCTGTATGTTTCCTCCACATGGGCTGCAAACAATTGACAACCTTTCATGTAGCACTTTTTCAACTGCATTGTTGAGATTTCTCTAACAACCACAGCTCTGGGAATTTCTTGGACTGTTTTCCAATTCCCCTCCTCATCCAGGCATGTGAATTCCTTGTTACGACAGTCCAGGAGGGCATGGTGTTGGTCCAACCAGTCCATCCCAATTAAACAGTCATAAGAGCCTAAAGGAAGAATATTCAATTCATCCTTCGTGCTCAATCCTTTCATGTCCACCGGACAAGACTTAACCAACTCAGTGACTTTCCTCTTGGTTCCTTTAGCCAACTGCACAAACCAAGACTTTTCATGCTTAATTCTTGATAAATGCAAACTTTCCACCACCCTAGGATCTACATAACTATGGCTAGACCATGAATCAATTAAAATAATAAATGGTTGGTGGTTAATCATACCTTCCACTTCAATCATGTGCGACTGAAATTCAGCTTGTTTTTTGTCCAGGGCCACATAGATCCTTGGTATTCTACTGCCCATTGCCTCCACTGTTTCAGCTTGTTGAACATTATGGACAGCTCTTACTTTGCCATTTTTATGGGGACAATCTCTGTACTTGTGGTTCTCTTTACATCCCCAACACTGAATGGGCGTCTGTCTCAGCCTTTGTTCCCCCACTTTAGCCATTCTCGTCTCTCTAAATGATGGATGTCCTTGAGGACTATTTCTAAAAAAGGGAGGTTTGTTTCTCTTCTGCCTCTATTCTTTCTTAAACTTCTTCTGGTCATCCCAAGCCTTCTGAAAGGTAGGCTTTTCTCTTTGCTACACATATAAGCATTTCACTCTTCTTATTGTTTCTTCCATAGTCTTAGGATCATCATATTGAATCTTGTCACCAATGGGAGGTGGCAGTCCACTCAGATACCTCTGAATCTTGACAGCCTCATCTTTGATGAATGGAACATACTTCAGTAATTCCAAAAACCTTCGTTCGTATTCATCAATGGTCATGTTGCCCAGCTTGAGTTTGAAGAACTCCTCGATCTTTCTGTCATAGTATCTTTTAGTCAGGTATTTCCTCTCGAAATATCCCTTGAATTCCTTCCATGTGACATCTTTCTCTCTAATGTGTTGCACCTGCACAAGTTGATCCCTCCACATGGATGCATTTCCCTTCAATTGATACATGGCAATCTTTCCCTCTGCATGACAGGAATAATTCTGCAGTTGAAAGTATTTCCTCATACCAAGCAACCAAGTTTTGGCATCTTCCTCCTTCTTATGTTCTCCATTGAACGTTGGAGGCTTGATATTGTTCATTTCCCCTTTCAATTCATCCATCCCAGATCTCCTGTGCTTTCTGGTAGGAGATGGGCTTGAACTACTATGTGCTTCCCTACTGGAATGATTTGGGGAGTGATGATGATGTCTGTTGACACTCCTTGATCTTCTCTTCCCCTCAGGGGTCCTGCGACTCTCTGTCTTGCTTGAGTCATTCTCCTTTTCCAATTTCTTTTCTATTCTTTCTAGATTCTTCAACATCCTTAAGTTGAATTCACCTTGCCTATCCCTGAATTTCACGAGCTTTTGGCTTTCAACTCGGTGAGCCTAGGCCTCTTTCTGCGATCTTTCAATGATTTTCATCACATGCCCTTCCTTATCCAATTCTCTTCCGTAACCATAGGAGTTTGATCCTTCGACTCCCAAGTTGACATCCCTTCCTTCTCTTTTGTTCTCTGAATTGGAGGCAATCTGTACCTCTTCCATTTCTATACTCTGCATCGATTCGTGGCTGTACTGACACTCGTTGAACTATGCACCCACAATGTGCAGTCAACCGAAGTTTTTCAGGCCTTAAACCCTTAATAAAACTACAACATTCATAAACCAACGCGAATAAGAAAACGTTTTGATTCCATGAATTTTTTGAGCTCTGTTGGCTCTGCAATTTCCTATGATAGCCCCCGTTTTCTTAGTCCCCAACCCATGTGTCCACGGGTCGTGATCAAACGCTAAACTATTAGGTGCTACAAGGCTCTCCAAACAAAACTTCAGGTTTTAGGATTTCAGGGCTTCAGGGTTTTGGGTTTTGGGGTTTTGGTCCCGGAGGTTCTCGCACTCGCTTCCCTCTCCAACTCCATACTTCTGAAAATTCAATTTCCTTACCCTCTAGGCCCACAGCACAACTGTCGCCCACCAAGGTAGTGACACATGGTGTCCTTAAGAAGGTCGACCTCACACCCAGCGATGTCAAGGGGCCCCACTACTTTCACTTTTCGTTTCAAAGTTTCGGGGATAAGGAGTTCGTGCATCCAGACATCTCGAACTTTCGTTTGTCAAAATTCCAAAATTACGATCTATCATCTACTTGATCAAACGGTCTTGATTCCCCACGATCTGACGACTTAGATCTCATCGAAATTTTGCATATTAGGATTTCATGTGTCACGAGGTCGAAAGATTTTCCACCTTCATCCTCCCTATTCCCGAAATGTCGATTTCTTCCTGGACAATTAATGATCCAGATCTCTCTTAGATCGACGGTTGTGATCCAATCATGAATTCGTGTTTCGTGAATTCTCACGAACTCACCCTTTGACCATTTCAAGTTACGAGTCAATGAAAGGTTGATCGCTCTGCATGCATCCTTTTCGATGGACGGTCCTGACAAATTCGGGATTTTGCGTATCGCAATTTCCACACTCCTGTGCAACTACAAAGGGTTTTAAGCCTTGTGCACGTTCTCCATATCTGACATTTGTAAGGGTTCTCCTTTCCTCCCGAACACATCCTATGGCTCCAACACTTCTGGTGTGGAGTTCTGTCTCTCCCTGTGGCCATATACCACACCAGCTGCAGTTTTATAATACCGCTACACCTCCTAAGCTTTGTAACATGGTCAAGTAGTCCGTTGACACTCAGAAACATTCTGAGGTCTGAAATTAATCCTCCAGACACAATTTCTTCTCAAAACCTCAGTCCAAAGACCACTTATCTGGCCCATCCAGGCTCAACGTTGAAACTAGGCTCCGATACCATACTCTAGCGTCCCTCGGCCGTCATCCCACTGGCCAGGCAAATGCTACTGTGCGGAACAACATCATTCTCATACTTAATTAATAACATGCATTTAAGTCATAGTAAACACATTTAACTCAGAGTAATCACAAGATTACTGCTAACATAAATAATCCCTGTCATTAACAATAATTCATATGCACAACAGAATACATCATACATATAGCATCACAGGCATGCAAAACATAATATTAAGCATATGCTGATACTTATCTTTGAAACCGTGGTAATTCCACCAACTACGTGCAGGCCTTCCACGAACCCCCCAGCCTTAGACCACACTACTCATCAAGCTCAGCAGTGGGTCACCCCCGAGCTGGGACTAAGCTCCACCCAAGGAAAGGAATCCTAGTCTAGGCTGAGGTTACAGGGAAAACTGCACAGAATAATAGGAAGGATTCTTCCCAAGATGCCTTCTTATGCCCACTACTCACTAACTCTCATTCCCCACATGCATGTTCTGCCTGGGAGTATACACCTTCATAAGCACAGTCCATCGGTGCTTCACCTCCCTCTCCGGGTCTCGAAAATAAGCTGGATCAAGAAGTCTTAGAGCTCCATAGCTGGTGCTGGACTCTCTCTAGAAGAATACCACTTCCCAACAGACTCCTTCACCTGGAAATAGCTTCTCACAGCCCTGACATACTGCCTCTTCAACTAAGGGCCTTAAAACCCGGTTCTTCAGCCCCTTCTGAACCAATTCCCGCACGGTGAGGATAACCACAACAACAATAAAAATTCGGTTAACTCACGGTGACAACAGCAATAGGAATTTGGTTATAGACACCCAAAAACAACAACAGCCCACACTAAGACACAATACGGTTCAGACATTTACAGGGTGCTCGAACTTCACAGGAGACACGACTCGGTCCGTGAGTTTTCCACTAGTTTCAGGGTGCGTGAAAAGGAATCAACGCAGAGGTCAATCACAGAGCTAAACAGAATTCATGAAGGATGGGGAATGGCAAAGCGACTCAGGTGGAGAATGGAAGAATGCAAGAGCAAACAATTTTCCCATCAGGGTTTACTTCACGGTGCGCGGGTAAGCAAATGCAGACGTAGAGGAAAAATGGGTTCAGACGAGCATCCCCGTGAACCCAAGTGAAGGATGACAGAATGACAGAACCCCCCCTACAACTGACTTCTGCAGTTTTTTAACTCCATGTGCCTGGGTCGACACATGTCACNAGCATGCGTTCCTCTCCAGGAACTTAGGACAAAACATATATTTCACATGGATTTTGGAATAATATTAAAATATTATTCCCAAGGACTTAAGCCCCTAGCCTCAACACTTAGCCTCTATTTCCAACCTTCCAGCCCCCAATCCCTTACTCATTCTATGGAAGCTTAGTCCCCATCACTCATTCATCGTGGTCAGTCTGCACGCAGTGGTGTTTATATTTTTATTAATGTTTTGCATGATTACATATACAAAAGAAAGCTCCCGGCCTTAACACTTAGGCTCTCCAGCCTAATAACACATAATCCCACCAGCTTATATAAACTTGGCTCACCAGCCTACAAGACATAATTACAATTCATAATGCAAGCTTTATACTTCATAGACATGATTTACAACAGGGCTCGGCCTTTGGGACATTACATGAGAGCTCTCCTTTCCCTGGGGTTGAGGTTTTCTGGGCAAGTCCCATGGTGCAAGAGATAAGTCAAATTCTCATTCCAAGACTGTGGCCCTGGGGAAATGTATGAAGATTCACCACACCATAATGCCATTTCATTCTCCCATCCAGAGTCTTCATTTACTTGGTCCTAGGCTTCAACCACAAGTTTGCACAACCCTTTCCCTTTAACTAGTTTGGCAGGTTTTATATCTAGATCAAATTCTTGGACCATTCTCATCCAGTTCCCTCTTATTTCCCCCATCTCTTGTTGAGTGAACAAGGATCGGACCGCAGAGTGAGGTACGATTAATTTGGTATGATTCTTGAGGATGTAGGATCTAAAGTGTTTTACTGCCTTATATACTGCATAGGCTTGTTTATCAATAGCAGTATAATTAAGTTCATCTCCTTGGAGATTAGTGCTCATGAATGACACCGGAGCCTCATTGTTGTCATCATCCTTCTGAGTCAATACTGCAGCTAACGACTGGTCGGAGGCGAAAGTATAGAGAAATAAATATCTATTAAAATCGAGACTTCGTAACACGGGGGATTGAGATATAGCAGTTTTAATATTGTTGAAAGCATCCTTTCATTCATTGTCCCACTTAAATTCATTTGTGGATCATCTTTTGTAGTGGTCTAACAGTCTCGCTGAAATCAAGTGTGAATTTTCTTACAAAATTGATTTTCCCGAAGAAGGATTGCATTGTCTTTTTGTTGTGAGGTAACGGGATTTGAGTTATAGCTTTGACTCGCTCAGGGTCTATGTGAATTCCATCTTGGGATATAATATAACCTAATAGCTTTCCTTACTCAACACCAAAGATAGTTTTCTTAGGGTTTAAAGATATACCATATTTTCTACACCTTTCGAAAATCCGGGTTAAGTTTTGGATGTGTTCCTCTTTGTTCTTTGAATACACAGTTATGTCATCTAGATATACTACCACACACCTGTTGATCAGTCCTTGAAATGATGCGTCCATTTCCCTTTGGAAAGTTTCCCCTACATTTATTAACCCAAAGGGCATGCGTTTGTAAGCGAAAGTTCCCCACTTGGTTTGGAAGGTGGTTTCAAACGGTCTTCCTCTGAAACCAAAACTTGGTTGTAACCCAAGAAACCGTCCAACAGAGAAAAAATCTCAGAGCCAGACACAGTTTTCAAGAGTTTCTCCATTGGTGGGACTGGGTAGTTGTCCTTTTTTGAAGCTCTATTGAGGTTCCTAAAATCTACGCATAAGCGGATTTCTCCAAAAAAAATCTCACAAGGACCAAATTTGCTACCCACGTGGAATGCCTAACCTGGAAGATAATTTTGGCATCTAAAAGTTTCTTCAACTCCTGACACGTGAGAGGTTCCAGGGATGGGTGATAATTTTAGTGCTTTTGTTGGAAGGGTTTCATTTCAGGTTTTAACGGTATAGTGTGTTGGATGATACGGGTGTCATAAGTTTTTAGATCTCGGTAGGACCATGCAAAGACATCTTGATATTGTCTAAACAGTTTGAGATAAGCCTTTCTTTCCTCTTTTGATATAGTCTTGTCGAGATTTACATTCTTTGGATTTTTCGGGGTTTCAAGATTTATAGTTTCATGCATGGGACAACTACCGGTCTTCTCATTTTTGGGCCCCTTAAATCATCCTTTTAGGTCAAAAAGATTCTCTAAATTAGATATCCCCTTCGAGATTGTGTGAGAATTCGATTTGTCAGTTGGTTGACCTATCTGAGGATCAGTTTCTGTTGATTGTTCTTGGAATAATTCATCGCCAATAGCTAGGTCTTTGAAATTATATTGGTTAGTCAGAAAGTTTATGATCTGTTCATCTCCTTCAAAGACTTTCCGATTAGAAATGTTGTTAGGCACTGATGGTTTGTAGAGTAGCTCCACAGTGAACCGGGAGGCTTCATAATCTTCTAAAGGTGACAACCTTTAAATAGCTATGGCTAGGGAATCAACAAGGATATTCTTTGCTCTGGGGATCGTTGTAATATTGAAAGCTTCAAAATTCTCTATTAACCTATGCACTTCCTGTTGATAATTATTTAGGTGCGGGAAATTGCAATGTATAGTATTCCTTACTTGTCTAACGATAATCTTCGAGTCTCCAAAAACCTTCAATTCTTTGACGTTTAAGTCTATGGATTTCTTTAACCCTTGGACTAGAGCTTCATACTCGACATTTTTGTTTGTGCACTCAAACTCAAGTCTACAGAATAGGAAATGTCGTTTACCTTTTGGATCAATGAGAATGCACCCTTCCCCTGATCCTTCCTGTGATTTAGATCCATCAAATTATATGGTCCAAATTTTTGAGCGGAAATTAACTATTTCTTCTTTCTTATTACCTTCTTGCTCTCTTATCTTTTGCCCTGTGATTTCTAACATAGGTTCTTGACAGAAGAGGGTTTCCTTTGTCGGTATCGACGATTTCTCTTGAAAAACAATTTCAGATTTCTGAGTAAGAGGGACATCATATGAAAGAGGGGAGAAGTTCCCGAAATAGGAATTGCAGGAATAATTGCCTAGCACAGGGAAATCTGTCGATGAGGGTTCATTTAAGGTTTCTAGGTCAGTGACAGTATGTTTCAAATACCTTTCCCTATCGATTCTGATCATATTCTTGTAACACTTCAGTGCTAGCCAAAGGTGTTCCCAGTCTATACTGAAGTATCAGTTTAACTTCTCAGACCAATATCGGCTGAATAACATTCATATGCTTCTGGGATATCTACTACGATAATGCCAATCACTTGCATAAACTTAGGATGTGTCGATATTCTAATCATTACATATTTGAGTTCCCCCATGACTTTGAACTGGGTTCTATCCAGTTGTATTACATGTTTATCTCTTTTGAGAGGAATGAACTTTAATTTCCTGCAAATAGACAGTGGCATAACGTTGGAATATGCTCCTGAATCGACTAAACAATTGTGAAGGTTCCTGTTGAAAACTTCAAACGTTAAAAGGAACGACGGGACAGAGGTTTTTCCCTTATTATCTTCCAAGTAGGTATTCACAGTTGGTTTATTTACTAGAACTGTGGAAGTTAGATTTATTTTTTGTGCATCGCCTGGCGTAGGGTTTTCTACTAATCTCAGAGCCTGTAGCAAGAAGTCTTTCTACTGAGGAATTCTACATATGTCCATAACTGATATATTAGCCTTCAAATTCTTCGAATATTCAACTACATTGTACTCCAGTTTGGGCGATTCTCAGGTATGGATGCTAATAGGGTTATTATGGGGAGAAAAAGGTGCTTTCGAGTGATTGGGAGTTGCTCTCCCTCCTGGATTTTGGGTAGTAGTAGGATCTTTTGAGACAGGCGGACCCTTACTTTGCGTTTGCGCAACCGAGCTCTCTGTGGGTGGTTCTTGAACCTGAAATAAGTCGTCGAAAGGCATAATTAGGTCAAGATCCCATATCAACTTGGTTGTATCTTCTGGTGGATCAATCTCCTCCTGATCAAAAATATTCATAACTGAATTGCTTGGTTGTTTGGTTAGGGAAACCTCATCTAAAAACCGGTTGGCCATCAAATTCATGGAATGCACCCATGGAGGACAGTCTCTTTCAGAGTGGTTTTCTTGAAGATAGGTACAGAAAGAACCAAATGCCATGTTTCCTAGATCGATATTTAAGTTCGTTGGGGGAGGTTCAATTGCTTTTAACGGTGGGTTCCTTTTAAAGAAATGATTATAGGGCCTTTGTCCTTGATTTCCCTCCCCAACACTTAGTTTCATGTCTATGATCTCATTTGACAATTTCTTAACCATGCATTGTAGATCTTCTATGTATCCACTACCCTTGTTGGGAATCTGTTTTTCTTGTTCACTGGCAGTCTAGTCTAAAGGAGTCCTCTCCTGGGAGGAGGTTGAACTTCTTTCTTAACTATTTTGGAGTCTTTTTTGTTGACTTTCAAATAGTTCTTTTGATAGTAATTTTGGCAGATTATAGTCTCTTATGACTTTTGAAGTTTTACTTGTGAAGTATTTTGATTATGTTTTTTTGTGCTTTGGACATTTCGCTTGTCTCAAGTATGGTTGATTGTAATTCATGGATGATTGTAAGTAAAGAAAATTATATCTCTAATATAATTTTGAGCAAATTTCTTTTTGAAAAAAATGTTCCGTAAATATTTTTAAAAATAGAAAATAAGCATATCTAAGATAATTGTGATATCATATTTAATATAGTTGCTTGAATGTACTTTGATGCATGATCAAATAACTTGTTGATCTCATAGTTCTATCTTTTGTGCATGCATTTTATGAACATATCTTTTATTTGCCAATGTTATTTTCATAACTTGTTGATGTCATAATTCTATCTTCTGTGCATGCATTTTATGAATATATCTCTTATTTTCCAATGCTATATTCACGGTGATGATATTTTTTACATTTAAAGCACTATTTTTTCAAAGTTAATGGTGATAATGGATGAAATTTGATACCCAAACCATTTACAACATAGAGGATGTCATAATATCTTGGGTCAAACTTTTTTATAATTTTATAGTAAATTTTATTTAAAACTTGTTAAGACAGATGATGTTTTCACTAAATCATACAATAAACCCACTAAAGTTCCTTACAATGATGTCCATTTGTCATTTTGATAATACATTGAGAAGCTAAGTCTCACCTCTTGTACATGTGTTTCGTCCTATATCTTCCTGCTTGATACTTTCTTCATGTACAGAGTATGGTAACAAATACAACATGCTTCATGTACAAAGTATGGTAGCAACTGCAACATGAGTAAGACAAGGTCCATGATCATGGTTAAAAGGGATGATTTGCCAAGAACATTGAGAAACAACACAAGGGTTTGTTGGGAAAGCTTCACGATAAATCTATCTCTTTTTAATTTATTTTTTCATTAATTATTGTGTAATCGATTTAATTAACGTTACCATGTAGATGTGCATAGTATCATGTTAGCACTAGATATCACCTTTAGAATGCTATAGAGGTAAGACTAGTGCCCATTAGGATATCAAAGTAAAATGATATATTTAAATGTGTGAATGGGTCAAATTGACATGGATTTAGAATCAATATAGTAAAAAAAATGAATGAATACTATGCTCCAACAAGGAAAGACTAAAACAAACTCCAATCAACAAATCTTGGACAAATGAACAGAAGAAATAGAGGAGAACACTGAAGTAAATAACACAATCCACTTCCAGCTAAATTGAATTATTCACTGAAGAAAATCTCATAAATTAGAAACCTTCTAATCCAGAAATATAGAGTACTTGCATGGAAAACTCACAATGTATGCAATGAATCATTCACTGCACAAAATGTAAATAAAACTGTAATGAATCATTCAAAGACAATATTCCACAAAAGAAAAAGATAAATAATGGGTTGGGATAAAACAAAGTTGATCTTGTATTTGCATTAGATTCCTTCAATCCAAATACATAGTCTTCTTAGTTTCAGAAATCATAACCAGAAGTATGAGCCTCAGTCTCTAATCATTCGAACCCTTCAAAATGGTTACATCTTACAATATATAGCCTTACACGCCTTCTTTTCCTTCTAGGAATTCGAAATACAATTGTTACAATGGATTCCATTAACTTAGAAGTTAGTTGTATGGGATAACAACATAAAATCTAACGAAACTCCTAAAACCTAGGATCATGTCTAAATTCATAATTTGGAAAAGCTAGATCGATGGGACAAGTGTCTTTCATGATCAACTAAAATGTTGGAGGTGGTTGATACACAGGTGGAAACTGAAATCCTCGATCTAAGGCTAACTATGCGAATTTGTAGCAAATTGGTGGAATCTACTACAAAAACTTTGTTTCAGCAGTTTCACAGCGAATAACTGGAAATCGTTGCAAAAACTTTGTTTATCAACTATTTTGGATTTTGTATATTTTTGTTGGTGTGAAAATCTTGTAAGTTGGTTGTATGCATCTGTTTCTCTCCTTAACCTTGCTTTGGACCTCGCTATTAGTCAAAACTGCAACTGAACCATCAAAACATCATAAGACAAAAAGTAGCCTTTAAGTTTTGTAGCAACACGTAACTATTTCCTTCTCAAAACTGGTGTAGTTTCAAAAATGAGTTTCCTCTATATTAATTGATTGTTTTATGTGCTAACATGTCCAATTTCTTCTTTGCCACTTGTTCTTTCAACCAGTGTAACTCTCTTTTCAATAACCTATTCTTAGCTTTCAAAACCATATTATGCTTGTAGACATTTTTCACCTGATGATGCAGGGGCAAGGATCTTTTGACGATGTTTCTTCTTTTATCAATAACTACCTCACAACTATCCAAGTGCTCCTTTATTTTCATTTTCATTTCTCTATTCCCTTGCCTCAATTGCACAATTTGGATTTGTGCATCTTTCAACATATTTTTGAGTCTCTTGACTGTTTGAATGCTTGCATTTGGTGGAGACTGTGTTTCAATAATTTCTACAGGCTCTAGGTGAATAGGTGCTTTGGTTGCATGATGAACATGTGTTTGAGATGCACCCTCTGTTATAGGATTTAAGTTCCTTGGTACTGACCTAGTTAGAGGTTTTCTAGGTACTTCTTTTGTAGATGTCTCTTGACTGAACATGACCCTTTTTCTTGATGAGGCATGAACCTCTTCTGAGACTTGGACCTCTGTTGCACCTTCATTTACATAAACTAGATCTTCTTTCAATGTTGATCTAGTCAATAGCTTTCTAGGTTTAGGCATTTTCACTGCTTCAACAATGAATTCAATCTTTCTCTTACTCTTCCTATTGTCAAAGGTCTCTGTAACATCTTTAACAATTTTAATGTCTTGATATAAAGGTTTTTTTCCTTTAGATTTCTCCTTAGACTCTTTACTGAGAAAGGTTTTAACTTTAGTTTCAGGGGTTTCCACTATGGCTGGTTATTGCTCTTCACCTTTGTTTCTTTTCCTTTTAGCACTACCACAGGCTGTTTGAACTACTTTCTCAGTTGAGGAAGAGGTTTTTCTCTTTTTCCGAGGAGTACTGATAATTTTTGCACTAAAACCTGATGTGGACAAAAAGGTGTCCCAATCTCCACTTGTTTTATTCAACACCTCTAAGACTAGCAACTTGATAAGGTCAGAATGAAATGTGATACTTTCAACTAATTTAGATTTAGCCTGCACCTTATCATACATTTTACCCAAGATTATGAAAAGATAAAAGGGAAAATTCAAGAGTTTCTTACCAGTAAAATGCATGAGTAATCTCATATGGTACCGGTACACCATGTTAAAGCATCCCTCATAGGTGAAGTATATTTGAATTACTCTCAGCATATTATCAAAATATTATGTCATGTGACTCCTTGGCACTCTTTTAGATATATTATCATCTTGATACTATGGTTTGAAATAATCATGGAAAAATGTAGTGTCCAGGGCCATCCCCTTAACCATATCTCACCCTGACAAGGCATCTCTATGGATGTTGCAATTGTCTATTTTGTTACCTGAAACCCAAGTGATCCAACTTTGGTCTTGACACCATCAAAATTTAGTGCAAAATCCTTAGCTACCTCCATGTGCCCCTTCTGCAATTTCTCACAGAAAGTGATGCATCCTACTCTCTGAAAACATTCTTTGATAAAAGGATCTGAATTAACCAACTGCATGTCATGAGGTTCAGATCTCACGATTTCACTTCCTTTGTAGATTTTCTTATTTTGTTTTGAAGACTCCATAACTGTCAGAGGGAAAAATATTAGATGGGAAAACTGGGATGGAAACCAAAAATCCAAACTATACAAGAAAATTGAAGGCACTAGGGTTTACTGCTAAACAAGATTTTAGCAGCAAAAACAGTTTCGTAGAAAGTGGGAAATTGATACAGGCTGAGAATTTTAGAACAAAAAGACCATAAATGAATAGAAGGAAACATCAATAATCAATTATGAGTATAGTTGAAAGTTAAATTCTCTATCTTTATGGGCAAGAAGACGGTTCTAGACAATCAAAAAGATTTTTTCGTAGCGAGGAGGGTTTTGGGCTACAAACGGGTTTTCTATTGTGAATGAGACACTAGAGCGACTATGAGTTAAGACAGAAAAATTGAAAACGAGAAGAGGTAGTCATCAATCAAACGGTAAATGGGTAAAAACATAACATAAGTTTTCGAAGCGATCTCATAAAATGGCAGCGAACACAGTTTCGCAGCAATAAAAACGTGAACCTATTTGATAGCTGCAAAATGACCCAAATTTATTTTTTCAAACTTACTCATCATGATGAGACATGAAAACAAGACTTCAATGACTCCCACATCTGAAATGCATGATTACAAATCGTTAGTGGATTCTGCAGTGACTTGACCTTTAATGTTTTGATGCTGCGAAACATTAGGAACTTTTGCAGTGAATTATGATTTGATTGGACGCAGACTATGAAAGTACAACTTAAGTTTGAAATCCTTGATAATCTTTGATCTATCACATGAATAACCTTTGGGACCCTCCAAAACCATCATGAAATGACTCTTAATTGATCCCTTTGATATGATGACATCAAGACAATATGAGGGATATGTGACTTGACCTTATAAACCAATCATCAAGCAAGTTCAATAAATTACTTATTTTCCCAAACACAACTCAAAACCCAAAAGCATGACTTAATAAGACTTCTCCTAAAGCTATAAGCAAATGACCTAAATAACTAAGAATTAACACATGGTCTAAAAAGACCAGTGATATTCTTAGAACAAACTTAAAATAAGTAAATTTGACTGCAGTACATTTCATGTGCTAACATATCCTTTATTTATTTAACAAAGAATATTGTTGTAAAGTAATTATTTCTTACCTAACTCATCAATAATTTTATAAACAAAAGTAAAACCAAAAACATGTTATATGGTAATTATTTATCTAATTATTATTATATTGGTTTTCGGTTTATAAGAAGGTCAATAACCTTCTACTATGTTAAAATATTCGAAGTACCAATTTAATGCATCCGATAGTGAGGTGAGCATATGGGACTTCTTTGTGCCTCTTTTTTTCCACTAAAAATTGCACATTATATTAATTTATATAATCTGTTCACATAATAAAAATCGGTGTACATCCAATTACTCTCCTTGAGTAACAATATCTGACCATATTAGAGGAACTACATAGCACATCAAAATACCCTTCCAAAAATTGGATTGTTAGACTATCCAAATAGTAGACAAAACTTTTACAAAAATAATTTTTTGTCTTTCGTACATGCAAAATATACAAAACCTTCATACAAGTCTTCACACAGTAAATACCCACTAGAATGACTACTAGTACAAATTTAAAAAGAGCCTTGGTCCCTCTTGACCATCCTCCCACTGATTATACGCTATGGATCCTGGGCACGAAGTGAGGGCCTTTTTTTGATAGAAAATCAACCTTTCGGTTCTCTTCCCTGTATACATGCGTAAAAGAAATAAATGAAAAAAACTTAAAGAGTTCATTTATCATGTCCTTCCAACAGTCTATTGAGATTGCCTAAAGAGATCCTTTTTCATTAAGCCAATCAATTACTATTTTTGAATCCCCTATGACATGAAAGTCTGTAATAGAGAGTCTATGAGCCAAGGTTAGAGAAGCCCAAACACCCATAAGTTATGCTCTTGTGTTTGTTCCTCCGCAACAGTTAAGAGTCCACTTGTAGACTGTATGTTCATTGATTTTGATGACTCCTCCCGTGCCACTTTGTTCCCCATTTTTTTGTGAAACCCCATCAAACCAGCCTATGATTTTATCATTTGGTAGAGTA
>JASDQU010682421.1:95053-111696 GCA_032191745.1 Picea mariana | reverse complement strand
TAGATTCTCTATCAAATAAATCCTTAGATGCATCATGGGTATTCATTCTAGGAAGAATGATCCCAAAAAGGATCCATACCCAAATTGTTTATGCCTCCCTGTCCTACATATGAAAATATGATCTTTAACATTTGTTAGAAATCCTACACACTAATTGAAGATTTTTGGCTCAAGGCACTCAACTACGTATTCCATCTCTGATTTGGAAGCCATATGAGGATTGATGCTTCCTACAATTTTGGTGATTGTGAATAGGATATATCGTAGTGGAAGATCTCTTATATCATTAATCGCAATCCTACCATCTTTCTTGTGGGATACTGGCCTACAGTGTTGTGTTATGTAGTCATCTTCTTGCAATGGTGTAGCCCGTGGGATGGAAAAGATGATGGGTGTTCCTCTTATAGAGTTCCCAATCATAAAATGCACATACTTGTTATTAATCTCTAAAAGTTGAGATCCCACTGAAAATTCCTGCTCATCGGCATCCCATAACCCAATCAGTTGTTGAAGGAGAAGAGTCTCTTTCTACATATTTTGTACCTTGAACAATTTCAGTAAGCCACAATTTTGGAGCACTTCCCTTTCTTGAGGGTCTTGCAATGAAGCAATGTCAACACCTTCATGCTCTCTTTCCTTCCACTCAAGCATTTTGGCAATGAAAACCTTGCAAAACAACATTCAAAATCATTGTTTAAAATACCAAGCCAAAAAGTGTTTTTTCATAAGCCAAAACACAAGTCAATTTTTTTGTTTTATGCGTGGCATGCCACTATTAGCCACTTTAGAGCATCGGTGCACCCTTTTTAAAGGCACCGAGGCACCAAGATCTGGAGTGGTTCCCCCCCCCTAATAGCTCAAGGGAGTGTTTCCCTGATAGCGCACCATGGAGGTTTCCAAAGGGACCAAACCAGCCAAAACACTCATGAAAAGGAAAAAAACGACAGGGAAATGAAAGAATGGGATTAAACTACCAACCTGGTCTAAGCAGAATGAAGATTGGTGGCCCAAAGCTCCCGCAATCGATGCCAAAAAAACTGCTCCAAATGGGAAAAAACTCAAGTGAAAGAGGTAGGTGAAAGAAAAAAGTGAAATGAACTAGTTTTTCACCCAAATTACTTTAAACTACCTTGCCAACTAGTTTTATTAAAATCTTTTTCACATCGAAATTTCATTTTATTTGATACTTTTCCATAATTTTTGTTGGTTTTTAAGAAATTACTGACGATTTTTTTCCTAGAATGTCTTTTTAATACAAGAAATTAAGGAGGTGGAACTTTTTGGTAACCTTGTAATCCGTTTGAGCATGCTTTGTTATTATTTGAGCTCTATAAAACAACAAAGGGTCATATTTTGGGCAATAGTTTAACCCTTTTCCGGTCCCAATAGAATAATAGGAAAAAGGAATACTCTTACCACTTTGGTTAGAAGAGTTCTCCTTTGCATTATTTTTTTCTTTTTAGGGCCTTGGAGACTAAAATTACGAAAAATAACATCCACGGAGTTTTCTTTAAGTTATTTTCAAACTCCCTAAACATAAAAAGCAATCAAGTTTTCCTTCTATTGACTCGTAAAACCATACATTGAGGCACCCATCTGGGGACGAAACCTTACTTCTTCCAGTTCGTTAAACATAGAAAGAGTGTTGGCCCTCGACCAAGTTTTGGAGAACCTTGGTCATGTTTGACCATTTTTGGGACTTCGACAAGCTGGTCAAAGACGAAGCACCAGACGACGTAGAGATCGCAGGATATCACCCCCTTTTGTGGGCTTTTTGGGTTTAGGGTTTATGTAACAGGTATGGGATAACGACCCATGGGTTTAGCCATGTTTAGGCCCCATTTGTAATGTATAAATAGACATCTAGGCGATGTAAGAAAGAGAGACGTAGTAGAATCGACTTAGTGCGGAACTAGAGGCTTTATGCATACTATGTGTTAAGACTTGCAGAGCTAAGTGAAAGTGATTGTAAGAGCTTGTGTGTGGACTATGTAAGAAGGCTTTGAGCTATGACCTAGCTCGGGGAAGGAGGATATGGAAAGGTCCACGTGGATCTCATGTCCTATGTGGATTTGGTTTTGTCGCTCTATGCATGTACGAAGATTAAGAGAAGATAATAAAGAAGAAGAAGACTTGGTGGACGTAGCCCCATGTTGGGGGTGAACCATGTATATCCTGTGTTATGGTGCTTTGTGTTATGTTGTTCATGTGGTTGTGTATTTATTTTCTTAGTGATTATTTTGGATGAATGTTAAATGCTTAGTGATATGAATGAATGTTAGATCTGATTATTTCTATATGTTAAGTGCTTGGATGTGCTAGATCTTGTCGAATACCGCGATATTCTGTAAGTAGGGTTTTACCTGTGATGTGAATAAGGATTAAATAATAATGAATTTTCACTGCTAAGTTCTTTGTTAAAGCATTGTGCTCACATATCGGTGTCCTATCTAGGTTGTAAACACTTGATTCCTAAAACCCCCGTGCCTCTACCTCGAGTGAGACTTCATCTGCTTCGCAGGTGTTGCCAAAAGGGTTGGTAGTTAGGGTTTTTTTTGTGCACTGTTGAAGTGTTGAACCCTGGGTCTACCCCTGTGCCAACAAATGGTTCCGTTGTCGGGACTTGAAACTGTGATTGCTAGGAACTAAGGAAAAGAGAAAGATCTGTGCGTAGCTCTATTTCCCTAGTGCACAGTACTCTACTTAACTTGTGAAGCGTTGTGCTAAGAAGAGAAGTCTGATCTGAAAAAAGAGGTAATATCTTAAAGATTTGTTCTCTAATAAAGGTAAGATAAGTGAAAATTTTTGTTTCCAAAGAATGGATCTAGGTATATTTGATAAATTTTGTCCTAGTCTGAAAAGTAGAGCACAACTAGAAGAAAGAATATATGATATGAATAGATCTGATAAAAATAGTGAAAGATGCGTTATCCCTATGCATAGAAAGAATTTTTGGACTAACAAGTGGATGCAGGATCCTAGAAAGAATTTTTTACATGTCTATCACTGTGATCCCAGTGCACAGTACAAGAAAGGTTGGGGATCATTTAAGAGAAAGAGAGGATTGACGTTATGTTATAATTGCAGAAGACCGGGACATATTGCTAAGGAATGCATTGGTAGAAGTCCTATTTGCCTTTGTTGTAAAGATACTAGACATGAAGTTTTAGATTTCCCTAGAATGATTGCTAAAGTTGAGAAGATGAACATAAGACAAGAAAACCATGAGGAAGGTCAAGAGACTAAGAATATGCTAAAGAACCAGAAAGAATCAAAGGCTATATTATTTCATATGAAAGAAACATTGAATGATCACAGAGACATCAGTTTATCAGAGATTTTAAAAGAGAAAGAGTGCATAGAAACAAGAATAGGAGACTTCGACATAGACTGTGTATTGGATGCAGAAACAGAGGTGAAAATTATGACAAAAAGTATTTGGGAAATCTTAGGAAATCCTGTTATGATTCCTTCATTGGGAGGAATAGGATTGTTTAAAGGAAAGTTGATAACCCTATGTGAAAGACTTGCCCATGTACCTATGGTTTCTCATGGAACATCGACAGAAGAAGAATTCGAGGTCATTAAGTTTACTGAGAACAATGCTCCCTTTTCACTTTTGTTAGGAAAGACTTGGATTGAGAGAGATCAGATCCGAAGGAGAGAAGAAGAGGAAGCTATAGAACAAAAAAAACAAGAATTAAGGGATTTTATGGATAAGAGAATAACGTCCTTAATAGAATAACAAGAGGACATGTCGTAGCAACTGAGGACCAAATACTTAGCTATCAAAGTTGCAAGAGCACAAGAAGGCTTAAAGAACCTATCCATGCAGGAGAGTAGAGCACCTACTCCAGAAATAGTAAGAGAAGAAGTATTATCCTCGAACCTTGTGAAATATCCTCAATAGTGTGAAGTTACTATGCTAAGAAAGGATAAGAACAATAATGGAAAGAGGAATCCAGAGACGTAGATCATAGGAAAGAAAGGTAGAAAGCTCAGTAAGAGGAAAGCAAAGCTAGAAAAATTGCAGGAGGTTCCAGAGAGGACTTCGCAGAAGGAAGACTTGCAGAAATCGAACCTTGCCGGAATCACAGGACAACATAGATTATCACTTCACCACGACGAAGCAATATGACCATTGGAGGCATCCTGACCATTAGAACGACGCTCCATAATGGCTAGAAATGCAGTTATTGCTGGAACGTTCACCACTGGACCATTGGGACCGCACCATAATGGATGGAATTGTATTGATTAAGGCATTCTTGCCCGTTGGAGGAGTATGTTACTATGTTAGCTATTTATCCCACTAAATGTAGCACCGTGGACACTTTTTCCAATTGTGATTATCCAAGCACACAGAGAACTAATCACTTTCGCACGGTGCTTATTGTAACCTCGCCATCCATTCTGCTACCTTGATTGTTTATTCACCAACCCGAGATATCTGATCTCGAGAAGGTATGTCGGGCGACCTTAGCACAGTAGAGAAATCCTTCGAAGAGATCCTCATAGACCTCATGGCTGACAGGGTCCTGTCCGTAGGATTATAGGCCTTGTCGATGAGAGGAGTACAAGCATCCCCATCGAGTGCACGTCAATCTGGGCCCTCCCAAACTGCGACAGAGAAGAGAAGAAAGCATCGCAATGACTTGGAAAATGCAAAGCTCGCCCCATCAATCCTTCCCAACTATATCTCGCCTCTGGTCGACACGGTTATTCATGATAGTGTCCTGAGGGGCTTCAATTATACATTGATTACTGTGTACCTCCCGAAGGGGATACGCATAGTTGGACTGCAATTAGGACAAATTATGACACTAAAGATCAATGACTTCAACTTAGGAGACCACAAGAACTATGGCATGCTTGCACCACACAAGTACTTGACCAAGACAATGGGGAAGAAGTCGAAGATAATCCCCTAGCCATGGACCATGGACATCGCAAGATCAACCATCCTCAATGTGATGAAGATACCACACTTAGGTAGACATCAGGAGGCTAACATTTGCATTAAACTACTCCTGTCATGCTACCATGGTGGTTACCTATGGTTGCATCGGTGCATCACAGTAGATCCGGCGATGATCCATTGGATCACCGGATTAAGCATGCAAGGACCCAACCCTCAGGATTTTTACCCAGAGAAGGTTGCAGATTGCACCCTAGCATAGTGCATAAAATAAACCTATGACCATGTAGAGAAAGGGAAACCAGGCTACAAGGTAGCCTCCATCCAAAATGGCATAGTGTGCCTAGCTTCCCAGTTGATCGTTGGTAAGCTCGTCAGGAAGAACAGAACAACACAAGTCATGGGGTTCTTTGTCGACCTCACAAGAAAATGTGTTGAAGGGATGCAAATGAACTGGGTGAGCTACCTCGTCAACCAGTTGAAGAAAGATTTCCGTGAAGCACAACACCAGGGCTACGAGTTTCATTTTAGATGGTTGTTGATTCTCATTTCCTTCATTTCTTGGGAGATGCCAGAAGGAGCAACCTTCCCTGAAAATGATTCGTTCGAACCACTGGCTGTGAAGTTCACTACGCTTTGGTATTCAAGCGACATGGAAAAACAATGGCAATCCAATGTGGTGTTCCACACATATTATTTACAGCTGAAGAGGGAAACCGAATTTTTCCCTCGCATGATGCCAAATACCCTGCATAGGTTCAGGCCACTTTTGAAGTTCCACGTAGATAGGCATTTCATTTACATCACTATGCATGGGGATGAACACAAGGAAGAGCTCCAGTCCTATTTTCAAACTCACAGAATAGGACATGGAATAAATAACCAAGGAATGGCCTACATATTTCCTTGTACCGGTCGAACAGACAGAACTCTCCGACCCCGACCTCATCGGAAGTCTTGTAGTCACCCAAGAAGAACACAATGCACCCAGCAGCAGCAGGAAGAAAAATAAGGAAGAGGTACAGGAATTGAGCAGCACATAAAAGGAAACTACACCAGATTCGCCTGAAGGAGGAGGAGGTGATGAAGTAGACAAAGAAGAGGATGAAGGGGAAGAAAACAAACAAGAACATGGAGAAGTAACACCGCCTAAGGATCCCATCACGGAGGCTGAGACATCCAAGAAAATAAACGGTTCCCCGAAGAAACCTTCATCGTGAAAGAAGTCAAAAGCCAATAAACCTCCATTTCAAATTGTGCTCATGGTAGATGATATTAACCTCATCATCGTCACTGTATCAGATACCTCAGAGGACATTTTGCAGCAAAGTGGAGCCAAACATAAGACAATGTTTGACAGGATCGAGGCGGAGCTTAAAGGGGTACAACAGGCTCTTTGTTCGATCCGCGCAATGTCTTCTGTGTCGTTGCCAGCAAGGGACATAGAAGTAGGAGATGAGCCTGCCCAGCTACACAGATTAGCAAACTCGATCAAGGCTCACCTTCGTCGGGTCCAGGAGGAAAAGGAGCAGGCCACAAAGGCATTAAAGCAAGAAAAAGAAGAATCCCTAGAAAAACGTTAGGTTGTGCAGCAAGAGAAAGATGAACTCCAGGCAAAGTTTGTAGAGGATAAAGTGCAGATCCAGAAGGAAAAAGATAATTTGCTCACAAAGCAGATTGGAGTTAAAGAAGTAGTCACCAAATCACTTCTCTCTGTGTCAGGCCTCACATAGATAGAAGAAGACATAGTGGAGATCCAAGTGGAGAAGCTCGTTGATGCTATTAAATAGCTTCAAACAAGAGTGGCAGGACTGGAACTGCAAGCCATGCCAAGCACTTTGAAGGAAGTGCGTAATCAAAGGGAAGAAACTAATCAGAGCATAGTCGAAATAATCAAGGCATTGGCCTTAGAATGTAAGCAATTAAGCAGTCTAAGTGCGCAGACCTATGAGCGCCCTGCATAGGACCCAGAACTAAGGACATTGGAGTCACATCTCCAGGAGGAAAAGAAAAAAGTAGCGACAATACAAGAACAATTGAAGCCACTGTTAGCAGTCGAGAGGATGAAAAAGTCTCAGGAACAGTGCACCATTCAACAACAGGTTCATGCCATCCAGAGTAAAGTCATGGAAGTGACCCAAAGGCTACATCCAATGCAGGATGAAGCCTACACACTTTTTGAGGAGATTGAGGGACAAGGTTCACAGCTAGAACAAGTAGTCACCACGGTGGAACAACGATTGGAAGAACTGGTGACTGAGAAAGTCATTCAGAATTTTTTCTTGCAGGAGGCTCTAGCGAAGCAGCCAGTTGAAGCAGCTTGAGCCAAGATCGAGGCCTTCAAAGCAGATTTTCCCAGATCAGAGTGACTCGGGATGAGTCACAAGTGAGTGTCGGGGGCCTGTTGGCCCTCGAACAAGTTTTGGAGAACCTTGGTCGTGTTTGACCATTTTTGGGACTTCGACAAGCTGGTCAAAGATGTAGCACTAGGCGAAGAGGAGATCGTGGAATCTCACCCCCTTTTGTGGGATTTTTGGGTTTAGGGTTTATGTAATAGGTATGGGATGTCAGCCCATGGGTTTACCCATGTTTAGGCCCCATTTTTAATGTATAAATAGATATCTAAGTGATGTAAGAAAGAGAGAACTAGTAGAATCAGCTTAGTGCGGAACTAGAGGCTTTGTGAATACTATGTGTTAAGACTTGCAGAGCTAAATGCAAGTGATTGTAAGAGCTTGTGTGTGGACTGTGTAAGAAGGCTCTATGCTGTGACCTAGATCAGGGAAGGAGGATCTGACGAGGTGCACACAGATATTTTGTCCTATGCGGAGTTGGTTTTGTGGCTCTCTGCATGTACGAAGATTCAGAGAAGATAATAAAGAAGAGGAAGAGTTGGTGGACATAGCCCCACGATGGGGGTGAAACACATATATCATGTGTTATGGTGATTTGTGCTACATTTTTCATGTGGTTGTGTATTTATTTTCTTAGTGCTTATACTAGATGAATGTTTAATGCTTAGTGATATGAATGAATGCTAGATCTGATCTATTTCTATATGCTAAGTTCTTGTTGTGCTAGATCTTGTCGAGTACTGCGTTGTTCTGTAATTAGGGTTTTACCTGCGATGTGAATAAGGGTTAGAGACTAATGAATGTTAACTGATAAGTTCTCCTTTAAAGCATTGTGATCATAGATCGGTGTCCCAGCTAGGTTGTAGACACTTGAGTCCTACAACCCCCGCTGCCTCTACCTCGGGTGAGACTTCATCTGCTTCGCAAGTGTTGCCAAAAGGACCGATAGTTAGGGTTTTGTTGGTACGATGTTGAAGCGTTGAACCCTGGGTCTGCCCCTATGCCAAAAAAAAGGAACTTACTAAAGGTAAGTTATACCAAACACATGTTATCCTCCTCGAGCTCGATAAACAAGAAAGAGGTACTCATTTATCTAGATGGGGGAAAAATTGAAGGAAGTAAAACTGCTCCAAATGGGAAAAAACTCAAGTGAAAGAGGCAGGTGAAAGTAAAAAGTGAAATGAACTAGTTTTCACCCAAATTACTTTTAACCACCTTTCCAACTAGTTTTATTAAAACCTTTTTCACAATGAAATTTCATTTTATTTGATATTTTTCAATAATTTCCATTGGTTTTTAAGAAATTACTCACTATTTTTTGCCTAGAATGTCTTTTTACTACAAGAACTTAAGGAGGTGGAATTTGTTGGTAACCTTGTAATCCATTTAAGCATGCTTCGTTATTCTTTGAGCTCAATAAAATAATGAAGAGTCGTTTTTTGGGCGATAGTTTAACCCTTTTTCGGTCCCAACAGACTAACTATGAAAAATGAATACTCTGGCTGCTTTTTTTCGGGCCTTGGAGACTAAAATTATGTAAAAGAACATCTATGAAGTTTTCTTTAAGTTATTTTCAAACTCCCTAAACATGAAAAACAACCGATTTTTCCTTCTATGGACTCATAAAACCATACATTAAGGGGCCCATCTGGGGATGAACCCTTACTTCTTCCAATTCGTTAAAAATAGAAAGAGGAACTTACCAAAGGTATGTTATACCAAGCACCTATTATCATCCTCATGCTAAATAAACAAGAAAGAGGTACTCATCTATCTAGATAGGGGAAAAATTGAAGGAAGTAGGTCGAGTGTCTTGAAACCTATAAGGGATTTGTTGTTGTCTCACTTGAACATGGAACATGTTTGTGTCTCACCTTACACTTGGCTATTTTTATCTCCCCTGAGTCACACCAATCTTTTGAGTCTTGTTACTCCTTCGGCTCACCCAAAGAGTGCCCCACTCATTGTCGCACTATGTTTTGGTCATTTTCTCAAATGATTCGAAGCTGCCAAGTCTTTTGTTGTTCCAAGTCTTTTGTTTAAGGGAAGTTTTGCACTTCAGATCAACCATATACAGTATTACCAGTTTCTATTCTTGTGTCAGTCCATATTCACCATCTCATCACTTTCCTATGACTGTTTCATGTCGATGATGAGGGATACATCAAGGCCCTCCTTCGACGAGTCTTTTCCTGTTGAATTTAGCACATTATCTGGGATTTCGACTTAGAAACACATCAATACCTTGGAACTTGCATGCATCAATGGAATACCTCCTCACTTTCGACAGTGGGTTTACATCAATGACCCATGACCGATTAATTCAAAAAAAATTCAACTTCATCTCATTATTCACATTCATTGGAATGTACTATAGGTACCTTGGGAATCATTGACATCATTGGTGATTTCCCTCGTTCTTATTAACGATATACATCAATGACTGGTAATCAATCGGCTTCTACTGTGTTCGACATCAAAACATTTATTCACATGGATAGAATTGTACTATTTTGGTATCAGGACAAAGACCCTATGTTGAGTACTCACCATGTTATGTACTTTTCCCAGGTTGTGATGGATATCATTTGAATGATATACATAGATCCACTTTGTATTGGTATGTGGCTATTTTATTGTCATATCGTATCTGCACTGTGTATTCTTTCATGGATGCCATCATATATTATCATGGAGAAATGGATCCATGTTGTATCTTTGGTGGCCATCTCTTTAGTCAATATCACTATGGATCTGCAATGTATTGGTTGATGACCATGCTTTGAGTCATTTATATTCCGAGCATAGGTATGCCTACCTCGGGAATGAAATGAATATTAATATTGTTTGATGATTGTTTGCAGCTTCTACTAGGTTCTCCGACTCCACCACCCTTGCATTGAATGATCTATAAAGTGTTTCGAAAATCCATTTTTTCTTCTGAATTCACACTTTGGGGGGAAATCTGTTACATGTCAAATTTCCACACTTACATAATGTGTCACATGTGTCGCAAATTTCACATTTCAAGTGTCGCATGTGGCACAAACGTCATATCATAAGTATCGCAAGTGTCATAAGTGTCACACTCAAACTGTCCCAAGTGTCGTAACATGCTTTATACATTTTTAGTAAGTGTCACAACTCAATCGACACCGTAAAAACACTTGCCAAAAACCCGAAATCATGTTGGAAGAAAAAGCCCCATCATTTGGCAATCAAAACACACCTTTTTACCTAAGATTTTGACCATCTTTTGGACATTTAAGAATATTGGTGCTCCCTGCCTATTCTTAGGGAGCATCAACACTCCCTAAACCATGATAAGGTGAAACCACAATGCCCTATCTACAGCTTTACAGAGGCGTCGTTGTTGGTTGAGGGAATCAAGGTAAATCTCACCTTCTTCTAAGGGACAACTCTGAAGGTTGGCAGTTTGTCTGGCTCGAATCCTACTCTATGGCTCCATCTTAGAAAAGAATCACAACCTATGTAGTCATATCCTCAACCATTTCCAAAAATATTCAAGGTAGTTGAGCCTCTAAAATCCTATAAATTGGAGGCATTTCCATGGTAGAAGAGGGGGAAGAAATCAGTAATATCATTGTTATTATGATCTTACATCGTTCATTCAAGGGTTGGAAAAGGAGATCCTGGAGGAGTTGTCGCATCTTCAAATTCAAATTGTAAGTATCTTCTTTGGGTTCTCTAATTAATATTCTTGGCCTATTTCCTTCAAGCATGTGTACTTTCGCATCTACTTGTCTATTGTTGTTCATTATTCATAGATAGATCTATTTAGTTAATTATATAGAGTAGAAGAAAGGTATCTTTGTTGTTCTTCACATGATTTGGTTTTCCTTAAGGAGATTAGAAATCAAGCCTAAGGATTCGAGCATAGAAGACAATCACTGGAATAAGGTATGTCATACTTTTCTTCTTCTTATTCAATTAGTTGAGTTAGATATAAAAGGAATATAGAAACCACTTGTACTTTTCTGTCTTGGTAATAGGGGTCTAGGAAACCAAGGGATATTTCACTTGTCTGTAGGGGAAATATTCTGTAACAGTTATGATGCTCCAAACAAATATTTATGTATGATAATTGATGGCATGGACCAGAAGAAAACACTTCTACGACATTTTTTCCGTACACCAAAAAAATTACAGGAAGAGAGTTTCATTCAGTTTCACTTGGTTGGTTGTATGGTTTTCAATGGAAAAATGTGTCCAAGGGTTTACTTCACATCTCCAAATATTCATAATGATGAAAATCTGACCATCACCATAATTCATCATGTGCTCACTCATTGGTCTGGAAATCTTTCTCAAGTTCTATATCTACAGTTGGACAACACTAGTCGTGAAAATAAAAATCAAAATGTGTTTTGATATCTAAGCATGCTTATTGAACTGGAAATCTTTCAAAAGGTGAAATTTGGTTTCCTTATTGTTGGAAACACTCATGATCATATTGATCAAATGTTCAATCGTTTATCATTAACATTGAAGAGGAAAAATGTTGCAATCCTACCATCATTGATTGAATATATTAAGAAAGCATACATTCCAGAGCTAGTTTTTCATATATTAGAAGAAATTGTTGACATGCAAATATTTATTCATGGATCACATCGTGAAGGAAAATGTGTTGAGAAACTTAATGATATTAGCTTCCAATATCAATTTTGTTTCAAAAAAATTGATGGGAAAACAATTATAGGGGGGAAGAAGTATTCAACTATTGCAGAATGGGGGCCTTCATCAGGTTTAGCATTTTTTAATTTCATTCCAGATCATCCAATATTTGCATCAAAGTTATTATTTTTACAATCAGTTGTTGAAATCCATAATGCACAGAAGCGTAATAGAGATGTATATTGTTATGAATGCTTGGAATCTAAATAAAAAAAATTCCATTAAAGATACATATGAGTACTTTGATGTTATTGATTCTGTTTGGTGAGAGTTTTTTTTCAATAGTCAAAGTGACATAATTTCAAGCTCAAAAAATGAAGATACATTGTTGAAGACTCTATTTCATTGGCCAAAAAATATGCCAAATGAATTTGAAGAAACAAACATTGTTGAACAACAAGAATCTCAAGGTGTTGTTGAGTTTACGCAAGCATAGGAAAGAGAAATGTATATTGGTTCACAAAGGTCACATGCAAAACGTGAAGCCATGGAAGACCTTTACAAGGGTTCAATACAAGATATTAAGGAGGGTAGCGACTTAAGATCCACCTGGTTATCCATTCTGGATTGCAAAGGTTATAAAGATTGAGAAATAAAATGATGATGTTATTTCAATTGAAGTGCATTGATATGCAACAAGTAAACACCCATTCAATGGTGTGTTCAAGCCAGAGATGGTGATTGAGAAAAATGTCAATAGAAAGAGAAAAAGAAAGGGTCAAAGCACAACTCGTTGTCGCATTGACCTATTAAAATTAGATGATGTTGGCATACTTGTTTATGACTTCAATTTGACAAAGAGAGGAACTCTTCGCTCCAAGACAACATAGATTATCAAGAGGTTGTTTCCACGAGAAATAAATGCAACATGGGAGTCCGTTGAACCTAGTTGTAGATTTAAAAGGCTTTTGACATCTGAAATGTTGGGTATGCATGTAGACTCAGATGGTGCATTCAACGAAAATAGAGAAGAGTATGGATCATATACATCTTCGTCCAATCATTCATCTAAAGACAATGTAGACTCTGATGGTATTTCAGAATCCATGAGTTAATCTGAATAAGTGTATGAAACACTATGTATTTTTTATCCATATGATGTTTGTATGGTAACTAAAAATGAGCATTGAACTTACATATGATCTTACATGAAGTTATGAATCATTTTTATGTTTTATGAATTATATGTTTTTATTATGGGGACTACAATAAAAAAAATTAACTCATATGTTTTGAATATGGACAATATAGCAATACTTTTAAGAAATAATTTATGTTTCATTCACTGTAAATTGTATTTATTTATTTATATTAAAAGTAAAAAATTATTAAAAAGTGATGTTGAATTTTAAAGTATAGTGTTATATTTTCATGGCATTATGTATTACCTTGTGCTTTGAGTGATAAAGTAAGATTTTAAAAGTAAGCATTTAAGGCTTGATTTATGATTTTGTTTACAATAATGATGAGTTCTTTTACCACTTTATAAAAATGTGTCATTTTCATACCCCAATTTTAGAATGGGTGCTACCGTTAGAAGCACTTTTCAATTTGATGGTTGATTTTGAGGTTTTGTTTTAATGGTACCAACTGCTAAAAATATGACTTCAAATTATCTAAAATTTTAATGTTATGAAAAAAAATAAAAATTTTGTAACATCACTTTTTTAAGTGTTGATTTTAAGGTTTTTTTGAGCTACTATCTAAGTTTTGAAGACCATGTTTGAAAAATGTTGTAATTTTGATCTCGTTTAAAAAATGGTGCTACCCGCAGCACCACTTTTTGATTTGGGGGTTGATTTTCATGTTTTTTATGAAAAAGTAAGGGTTTTTTGGGTCAGAGTTATAGTTTTAAGGTTACAGTTCTCGTTAAGTTGGTAAATTTGTTCCTAGTACTAATGAAAAAAAGGATAATAGGTCTCGTGTACCATACGCTAATGTAGTAGGGAGTCTAATGTATACGATGGTTATTACAAGACCAGATATTTCACATGCAGTGGGTGTTCTCAGTCGATACATGGAAAATCTAGGAAAAGAACATCGGACAATAAAGAAATGGGTGGTTCGGTATTTGAAGGGAACAAGCAATTATTGTATCACCTATAACAGTGGTAGTGTTTTACTCTGCGGATATGTCGATTCATATTTTGCACGTGATTTGGACAAGAGGAGATCAACTTCACAATATGTCCTAACTCTTGCAACTGGAGATGTTAGTTGGATGTCAAATCTTCATAATATTGTTGCTTCATCCACTACAAAAGAAAAATATGTAGTTGGTCCACATTCTTGCAAAGAATAAATTTAGTTAAAAGGTTTACTGGGTGAGTTTGGAAGGATGTGGGACAAGTTAAATTTTTTCCGTCATAGTCTATGTGCAATTCATTTGGCTAAAAATCTAGCTTATCACAGTAAGACAAAACATATTCCTATTAAATATCATTTTGTAAGACAGGTTATTGATGAAAGAGGAGTGGCTCTGGGAAAAGTCCATACAAAAGAGAATTGTGTAGACATGTTAACAAAACCAATACTGTTAGAGAAGTTGCGATGGTGTTTGGCTTCTGTTGGATTTCAGAAAAGGTGATGAATAAATCTAGGCATGATATTCAGGTAAATTGTTGTCAAGGTGGAGATTGTTGAATAGTGCCAACAAATTTCCCAACAAGGAATGTGGGCATTTTTAGATCCTAGTATTCAACCTTCAATTGAAACAAATTAACTAAACATAGATGTTTGGTTACAGGCACATTTATTGTATGTAATTGTTATAAGCCATATATGTTGATAGATGTTCAGGGTTGAAGGGTTGGAAGGATGTACATGTTGGTTGTTGTAATTCTCCCTTGAACATAATAAAACCAAATTTCATTGCCGCGTAAATGTTCCCTTGTAAAAGGTTTTACCACGTAAATACGATTATGTGTGATTTAAGCTTTCATTGTATAACAAGTTCAATTAATTCCTAAAATGATGATATGAAATTTTGTGAAGGTAATGATTTTGGTGGATGATGCAGGAGAAAAATGGCCGCAAATATGTCAATCACCTTAGAATGGGTATACTCTAGCACATTTATTTATGCCTTTCTTTCTCTTCATTGTAGGAGTGCCAATCGCTCTCACTCTCACTTTCAAGGTAGTGTGACAATTTATTTTATCCAAGCATTCTAAGAAACCAAGTAAATGACATATTGCATCAATTTTCAGAAATGATTTACGACCAATAGAGCTATTGTTGTGATGGTGTGTTATATAGTAAAGGGGTTTGTTTGGGTGTTTTCTAAATTTCATAAGTTTATGTTTGGGTGTTTATTTCATAAGTTTTTGTTTGGGTGTTTTCTAAATTTTATAAGTTTTTAGCATTTTTTTTGTTGGAATGAGGATACAAATTTGGGTGATATTATAATTTTTTGTTATTTAAATTGTATTTCTAAATAATATATTACGATTATACAGATTTAATCAATCAAATTTATATATCTAACAATTTCTTATTGAACAAAATTAAATAAATAATATAAAAAAACAAAACATAGAATTTATGATTTCTCTTTCTCTTTTACTTTTTATCAATACAGTACTTTGTTTATCTGGATTTGTTTTTGTTATTGACTCTCACTTTTCTGAACACTTAAGTTATCCAACTTAAAAACGTTTTCCTCAATTGCGTTAAATAGTGCCCCTAAGGAATTTGCACGAAAAATAAGCCCTACATTAACACCGTATTCGATCAACCATTCAGATCATAAATTATTTAGATCTAACTATGTTCACTTGCATCAACATTGCAGAATTCATTCATTATGGCTATTTCTCACAAATTACTAATTTTGCCTCTACATATGACTGTACGAAACAGTCCTTGTCATCATTTGTAATCAACTGCTGCACTCCCTAGAACACTATCATCAGAAGCTAAATGGTAGAATCTTTGCAGAGAATCACTGAGATAGCGCCTGCAATTGAGAAGGTAATTGCGAGAACTTTGAAGCTTCTCTTCTGGGGAATCCTTCTGCAAGGTACTTATCATAACACATTTACATGTAGAATTTTATCCGGCTTTCAATTTGTCACAGCTTATGTACTTAAGTCTTGCAGGCGGTTATTCCCATTCACCAGATGACTTGTCTTACGGAGTCAATATGAAAAAAAATAAGATGGCGTGGCATTCTTCAGGTAACATTGAATGAAAGCTAGTGATAGAAAAATTGTAAGTGGCGGAATTGATCGGAATATGATGGAGAGTAGAGACTGCGACCATCCATAGATCTATTCTCACATAATCATTTGTATTTGTAATCTTGCAACTGCTAAGAGGTTCTTAACTTCTTTGAACTTAGGGGCAGTGGGCCAACCTTCCAGCATTGTACAGAGTGTCGGTCTATTGGATGTTTTGCCATATTCTTGAGGAATCGGTAAGCACATCAAAATCGTTGTGTACAACTGCCTTTCTTCCGCTGCCAGATTCTTGAGGAATTTTAGGTTTCCATTCATATTCATCTCTTTCTCTGATTTGCTCGTTTTCTCGTCAGGCTTGTTGGACTCTGCATGTTTCTCATTTAGTCTGTAACAACATACGGGCTCTACGTTCTAGATTGGCATTTTGTTGCGCATGATGAAGACAGTCCTGACAATGGAAAGCCATTTACATTAAGAACCTTGTGTCCCTCA
>JASDQU010682421.1:50470-68713 GCA_032191745.1 Picea mariana | reverse complement strand
AACATTGTTGAGTAATGTCATGAGAAACTATGAACAAGACTTCTGAATAGAAGCTTAGTTTCTCTTTCATATCCAACTCTTTAGATACATTTTCATGCAATAATCAAATCTATCTTAAAGCTCATATATTTTGAGTGCCCATCTAAGTCTTACAAACTCCGGGTTGACAATAAATACACTCTAATTTACTTGAGTAGATTGGAGCCTAACAGGGTTTTTCACCCCTCCATCTGAAGTCATTCTGTGCGGACAGTACTAGCCAGAAAAGCAGGTTCATTGCAGTGGTGTTTGTTGCAGAGGGGAGGGATGACACTGCCATAGGCAATGCATACAGTGCATAGAAACCCTATGCATGGCAAACCCTAATCGATAATTCGGGTGTTATATGTTAACATGAGGTTTGTACAAGTTAAACATAACTAGTATTATTTAGAAGAAACATGCATGTAATATATAATATATTTGATCCTCCAAATACATTTCCACCATCGCCATCATCAACACTGGTTGGTACAGTGCCTCTCGTGCCTTCAAGTAGTGGTAGTGGAAGGGGAATAGAAGTCTCATCGCGAATTGATATTCAATTTTTTTAATATATTTAAATATTCCATTTCTTTTGACATTTAAAATAATAATTACAATTTTAAAATCACTAAAATTTCATATATCATTTTATACCATACAAATAATTAAATATATTATTAAATATATAATGATATAGTTATATATTGTAATAGAAAGATTTTGAAACAAAATAATGCTTTAATAAAACACATTTAAATATATTATTAAATATATAATGATATAGTTATATATTGTAATAGAAAGATTTTGAAACAAAATAATGCTTTAATAAAACACATTTAGAAGATTTTTGAAACGCAATGATAATATGATTTAGCCAATTTTACAAATTTACCTTCAAACACTTTTTTCTCTAATTTCTTTTACAAGAGGCAACACTTGATTCTCCTCTCCTTCACTATGAATCGTGACTGAGTGGTAAATCTTCTCACCCATTGTGATTTTCCTTCACAATGACATCAAGCAACAATATAGAAATGGGAAATGGGCTTGATAAAATAAAAAAAAAGGGTTTATTATATGCAAACATTTTGGCCTACTAGTAAAGAAATTGAGAATTCAATGGAGAGTTTGACTCATGCTCATGAGTTGTTTTTAGGACTTGTGAATTATATATATATAAAGATGGATAAAATTAAAGTGCATAATGTACCAAAGCTATTTAAATTTATGAAATGGTAATATTTGGATATGTAAAATGGTAAATAACATATATTTACCTATCAATTTTAAACATTAGTCCCATCCATAAAACATTAAAGAACTAAATTTGAAGCATGTATTATTCTTAAAGACTCATCTATCCCTTCATAGAAAAGCATTAAATTATTTTTAAAAACTAAAGTTGTTTTATTAATAATGAAGTAATGATTAGATAAAATATTTTTTTGAATTTCAAATTGGTATAATATGTGATTGATACATGAACATAGTAGTTGGTAGGAGCTATTGTTTTCATTTAGAAATTATTTACCTTAACTTTCCATGGATATACTTTGGTACACAATGGGTGTGATCCCAATGTTGGGTACACATTTGTACACATGGCTATTTGATATCCACGTTGAATCTCACATTTTAAAGCAATAATCTTACATTAATTGTAAAAATTTATTAAGAGACTTTCCCATGTAGTTGGTTTTGAGAAACCAGAAAAGTACTTTGAAGAAATGCCTTTTCAAGTGAACATTTATTTAAATGTTTGGTTTTGCAAGTGCTTTTGGTGTACCAATATAGTAAATAGTTGAAATTAGTTTTTGAAATATTATTTTAGTAAGATTATGATGGATAAAATAGGAAATTGCTTTTGTGTTTGTGCCATCTAATCAGTTTTCATGAAAATTATGAACCTAATTTATATGTAGCAATCATAACTACAATAAGAACAAGTGTTGTGTGGCAGCATAGTTTTTGCCGGGTTGAATTGGGAATAAATGCACAAGGATGAGAAAAAGTTGTGTAGGTAGATGGAAACTGCAATGGAGATGTGGCAAGCAGCATGAAGCACACGTGGTATCCATGCAGTAAATGAAATGTGGCCTCTACAGTCCCATTTATTTTTTGAGAGTATATAATATAAATTTACATATTCCTGAAAATTTAAATGCATTTTTCATATAGACTGGGATTGGGGCTTCCGTAGACCATAAGCATAGTGGAAGATAAAAAATTATGAGGACACAAATATAAAAGGAGATAAAAAACAGTTTTATTTGAAATATATCAAAAAATAATATTGTATGTTACATATTCCTGGGTTGAATTGGGAATAAATGCACAAGGATGAGAAAAAGTTGCTGAGGTAGATGGAAATTGCAGCGGAGATGTGGCAAGCAACATGAAGCACACATGGTATCCATGCAGTAAATGACACGTGGTCTCTACAGTCCCATTTATTTTTTGAAAGTATATAATCTAAAGTTACATATTCCTGTAAATTTAAATGCATTTGTCATATAGACTGGGATTGTGGCTTCCGCGGACCATAAGCATAGTGGAAGATAAACAATTATGATGACACAAATATAAAAGGAGATAAAAAACATATTTATTTGAAATATATCAAAAAATAATATTGTCTGTTACATATTCCTAGAAATTTAAATGCGCTTGTCATATAGATTGGGATTGGGGCTCCCGCGGACCTTAAGAGAAATATGTACAAGAAATAGGATTGTAGAAAGAAGAAGTGGGTGATGGTAGAGTGTAATACCTGGAAAGAATAAATTGAAAGGTATCAGTATTTGGCTATAGATTTCTATTTAAAAAAGTGGAATAACTGGGTTGATAAACAAAGTAGGATGTGATCAGTATAGGCTTACAGTGATGGTACATATGACTCCTTTTGCTATTTGCTTGCTGATGTCATCGACGACTACTGGAATCGTGGCAACTGTTTGTTTCCTTTCGTCGGTGGCCTGCTTCAATTCCCTTTCGAGCCATTCTTCAATGTAGCTTCTCATTGGGGCAACGTTGATCTCATTCTAGATTTTTATGTTGAAAATTTGATTCTCTAATTCGCTGAAGTCGATAGAAATATTATGCAGAGCCTAATCAATTTACTCATTCTGTATCGAATAGTCGACTAGCCAGTTGTCTACGTCATCTTGACCATATTCAAGGATGTTGTAAAATATTTCCAGAGACAACGCCTTAAAAATATCAACCTGTTTATCGAAGGCTTGCTTAGTTAAGGGCGAGGAGTTGACGATTAAGTTGCGGTCTTGGAAGGTGTTGGTCCTTCCGGCTAAGTCTATTCTGGTCAGATTTGTGAATAATTTTTCTTTCGTTGATATGGCTTGTTCACATGACGGGACAATGAGATGCAGGTTCTTCACTTTTTCTTTCCAGCATGCATTTAATTGACCGATCCAGTTTTTGGATGGGAGATCTTGTTGTCTTCTTCTTGTTTCTGTCATGTTTTTGACAATGGTGCCAAAAGGAAGGACCCTGTCTAAATAGAAATGTTCCACATATTTTAAATCTACTTGCAAATGTTCGAGCAAATTATGTGATCTCGTTCCAAGGGAAGTCATGGTTTGTGATGTTTCCCACGCCTCAGTAATCAGTTCCATTCTTTTCTTGATATTATTCTCCACATATCCTCTACACGATGCAAGGAGGATGGAGGATCCTTTTAACTTGGTTGCAGGGGTGGCAAGCATGGCTATTTCCAAAGGATTGGCAAGCAATGGCATAGGAATCAAAGCTTCTTCTAATTCCTTGACCCAACCCTTCAGTCCGGCATTCTCGGCCTCGATGCCTCTAATGGAATCATCAAGAGAATCTTCAATCGCTATGTGAAGTCAAAAGATCTGGGACAGGCACATTTTCGCAAGGTTAACCTCTGAACGAGATTTTCCTTTCTTATTTTTTACATTCTTTTTTTCAATAATTAATTTTTTGGACTGGCTGTAAAAAACAACGCTCTGGAACACGAAGGATTCATCTTCGTCAAAATTTTCAGTATCAGATATGTCCATTGGACGAATATGATGGATCGTGTCTTCGGGTTGATCAAGGTGGTGGAATGCGCTATCCAGATCAGGCTCAAGTTCCATGTTCTCACTCTCAATTTCGGGTTGTTCCACCTGTCCCGCATTTTTTTTCTCTTCTTGTCAACTAGAAGCTTGTGAGAACTATCAATTTTAGGGTGAGGAGGGTCGTTATCTCCTCCTCTATTTGAAGAACTCTGAGTTGCTCTGTTGCTGTGGTGGGTCGTTGGAGCGATGCTCCGGGATGTCGTACTTTTGGGAGTGTTATCTAGCGATTGAACACTCTTCTCACTGGGGCCTTGTCAATGTTGTTTGTACAATTCAGTGGTGCTTTGCAGTGTGTCTAGGTCATCGACATCATAAACATGAGCGTTGTCGTCAGTGTCTCTATTTTCGGGCAGGTGTTTTTTGAAAAAAGAATTGTCGAAGCCAAGTGTTTGTAAATGCTGTAAAAAAAAAATATTGGGGTTGAACCCTCTTAGGATTTCAGCATATCTTAGGTTCAAGTTGCTAAAATGGGCTACGATTTCATCAATTTTTTTGACATTTTTCAACACAAAGTCCTCGACTTTCCAAGGTAGAGGAATGAACAATTTTTTTCTCTTCTCTTGGAATAGATGCAACCAGTAGTTGTATTGCCTTGCTACTTCTGTAACAAGCATTATGTTCGTAATGTGACATGGAAGGAGAGCCGGTTTTTCCCTGGAGCCAAAAATCCTTATCACAGTGTAATTATCCATATGTTTAAGTGCCCCCTTCCTGTCCAAAAACCTGGTTTCCTGGTCAGATATGCGGGGAGCATCTTCTCTTAATAAAAAAACTTTGAAAACAAACACAAAGCCATTAAAAACCTCATAAAAACAGTGGGAAGCCTTGTGCTTCCACAAGGCCTAGTACCAGAACATTACTGGGTCAAATTCCCACTTGACCTTCTTGGAGAAAGACAGTTTTGGAAACTGGCATCAATTTGCTATCGCAAAAACCAAGTAAGATGACATATAAAATTTATTCTCCTTTTTGAATCTTGACAGTTGGGAACAAATTTAATGGGAAATTAGCTTGCCCCAATTAAAAAATGGTTTGTTCATTAATTGTGAAATACAAAATATAAAGAGCCATCCGAGAAATAATTTTTGTGGACTCCTATCCCATTATTCTTGTAAATAGCTAGACAATTTCCTAGTATGGATTTCTAAATGAACTAACCGACAAGCTTGTGATATCTTCAAGAACTACCATCGGGTCTTCCAAGAACTGGGGCAAGAGGTCCAACCCGTTATTATGATTTCTTAGTAACTGCTTGCAATCATCTCCTTTGAACGTCAATGTTGGCTCCGGCAATCGCAACATTTGGCGGAAGACTTGAGGTGACAAAGAAATAGAAGAGTGTTCCTACAGTGGAATAATTCTTTGGTTTGAAATAAATTTATCGGCACACCAAGAGACCAAATCCTTACAGTCAAAAACTTCAAGGACACGGCCTGCACAAGCAATCCCAGAGGTCCAAATTAATTTTTTCTAAGCGGCAGGGGATGAGTAATAAGAATATGCCCTAGACCACTAGAAGTTCTGGTCCTCGCACCCAAATATGTTCACTGTATCTCCACAGAAGTGTTTTCGAGTTGATGCCATAGGTTTACAAGACCGTTCTTTTTCTCCAGATGATGGTTGAAATGAACATTTGGAGGCGATAATATAACTCTCCGCAAATGTTGGTTCAATGCTTATGAATGGGAAAGCTCCTCGAGCCTTTCGCTCATTAATGAAAATCTGTATGGGTGTTGCATGATGAGTTGTTAGAAGTAAAGCTTACTTATTGCATATTTAGAAGTGCGAAGGTGGCGGGTACGATGAAGAGCAATTAAGGATTGGAGGTTTTTTGAACGTGCCAACCCAACGACGTGCGAACGACATTTCATGATTTTGAAATCAACACTCAGAAGGCATAATATAACCCTCCACAAATCTTGGTCGAATGTGTATTAATAGGATATCTCCTCGAGCCTTTCACCCATCAATGACAGTTTATAGGGTTCTTGCACGATGAGTGGTTAGAATTAAAGGTCACTAATTGCATATTTAGAAACAAGATATATATATATATATATATATATATATATATATATATAGACAAATGCGAAGGTCACGGAGACAAGGAAGAGAAAGGAAAGAATGACAAGGTCTGAAAAGCGGTCGAACGAGATTCAAAATAGGGTTATAGAGGATACTCAAGAGAGGTGAGTGTCCAACAATCAAATTCTATGTATCGAAATTTTTTATTGCAAAATGTGTAAAACGGAAGAGAGAATGATGGTGAAGTTCAACGGTCAGTTTGTATATTTGTGGAATTTTGGGATAGTGGATAAGTATGGAATAGGGAAACGGTCAGTCAAACTCGTTTTTAGAATTGAGGATTGAATATTTCATGAATGGACCAACCAGACGACGCTGAAATGACATTCCATGATGTATGAAATTAACACTCAGAAGGGATAATATAACCATCTGAAAATTTTGGTTTTATGTGTATTAATGGGAGATCTCCTCAAATCCTGGTTTAACATTAATGCTTGCTAATTGCATACTTAGAAATAAGATCTTTTGTATACTTGATAATTTCTAAATGCAAAGGGCGCGACCACATGAAACAACGATTACGAATTGGATATTTCTTGAACCCGCCAACCCGACGATGCGCAGAAGATATTTGAAGAAATGGAGAAGTATGGAAAGTGGACAGATGAGCTTCAAAATGGGGTGACAATAATTTCACAGGAGACGTGAGGATGCGACGGTCAAATTGTATGTCTCGGAAGTTTTTAGTGAAAAATGTGTACCACGGAAGAGGGCATGATAGGTAGACTGTAATACAGAAGACGGTATGATGTGAGTCTGGTTGTAAATTTGTATATTGCGGAAGTCAATGCACTGTTTTCAGGTCACAGAGCAATAGAAGTGCAATCTAGAGCCTGCCTACGTGGGAATCCATGGTGGGAGAAGTGGTTGGGTATGGAATGGGGATCTGATCGGTCGGAGTTGCGATATAAAAGCACGAGTGAAAATGTGAACCTACAAGTCCGCAAACCCGCGCAGCTAGACATTTTTGAAAAAATGCCTAAGTGATGAGAAAGATAAAGTACAGGGAAAAGAGAAATGGGAATTTGGTTAAGTATAGAAGACAGATAAGAAGGGATAATTTATTCACATCTGTAATAGATATTACATTTTCTCGCAAGATCTTTTCTGCATGTTTCTGGAGAAGTTATATACTTATTTCATATACTTGGAAAAAAGTGCGAAGGTGGCGGGCATAGAAAACAACGACAAGGAATTGAAAATTGTCTGAATCCGCCAACCCGATGAACCGTGAAAGAGATTGCAAGAAATGGCCATGGAAAGCGGTCGGATGAGCTTCAAAAGAGGATGACAAGGGTTCCCGAGGAGACATGAGGGCCCAACAATCAAATTGTATTGATCGGAACTTTTGAGTGCAAACTATGTAACACAGAAGAGGGGACGATGTAGGAGTCATGAACCCACAAGTATGCCAACCCGCATAGCTAGACATTTTCGGAAAAACAACTAAGTGGTGAGAAAGATAAAGTACAGGGAAAATAGAAACGAGAATTTGGTTAAGTATGAAGGAAAACAAGGGCTAATATATTCACATCTGTAATAGATATTCCATTTCCTGGCAAGATATTTTCTGCATGTTTCTAGAGAATTTATATACTTATTACATATACTTGGAAAGAAGTGCGAAGGTGGCGGGCACAAAAAACAACGAATAGGAATTGGAATTTGTCTGAACCCACCAACACAACGATCCACGAAAGAGATTGCAAGAAATGGTCGTGGAAAGCGATCGAACGGGCTTCAAAAGAAGCTGACAAGGGTTCCTGAGGAGACATGAGGTCCCAACGGTCAAATTGTATTGATCAGAACTTTTGAGTGTATACTGTGTAACACGGAATAGGGGTTGATGTAGGAGTCGTGAACCTGCAATTCCACCAACCCGCGCAACTAGACATTTTCAGAAAAAAGACTAAGTGATGAGAAATATAAAGTACAGGGAAAAGGGAAATGGGAATTTGGTTAAGTATAGAAGAAGGAAAAGAAGGGCTAATATATTCACATCTGTAATAGATATTCCATTTCCTGAAAAGATATTTTCTACATGTTTCTGCAGCAGTTATATACTTATTACATATACTTGGAAAGAAGTGTGAAGGTGGTGGGCACATAAAACAATGACTAGGAATTGGAAATTGTTTGAACCCACCAACCCGAAGATCTACGAAAGAGATTGCAATAAATGGGTGAGGAAAGCGGTGGGATGGGCTTCAAAATAGACTGACAAGGGTTCCTGAGGAGACATGAGGGTCAGACGGACAAATTGTATTGATCAGAACTTTTGAGTGCATCTTGTGTAACATGGAAGAGGGCTGATGTAGGAGTCTGGAAGTCAATTTGTATATTGCAGAAGCGGGGGGGTTGTTTGCAGGTCAAGGAACACTGGAAGTGCAGCTCGCTTGTCTGGGAATCCACAAGCGAAAAAATTCAGGTAGGTATGGAATTGGAGGCGCGAAAGAGATTCCAAGAAATGGAGAAATATGGAAAGCGGACTCACTGTCTTCAAAATGGGGTGACAATAGTTCCCCATGAGACATGAGGACCCGAAGGTCAAATTGGAGGTCTCAGAACTTTCGTGTGAAAAATGTGTATCATGAAAGAGGGTACGATGTGGGAGTGCAGCAATAAATTTGTATATCAAGGAGGTCTGGGTGTTGTTTGCAGGACACATAACAATGGAAGTGAAATATAGAGCCTGCCTGCTCAGGAATTTGCGATCTGAAAAGTGCCTAAGCGTCGAATGACTAGTGGTTGGTCGGAGTCGCAATATAAAAGCATGAGCACAAATGTGAACACGTGAGTCGGCCAATGCGTGCATTGAGACATTTTCAAAAAAACAACAAAGTAACAAGAAAGAGAGAGTAGAGGGGGAAACGAAGCAACAATTTGGTCAAGTATAGTAGAGGGAAAAGAAGGTTCAATATATTCAATTCCACAATAGATATTCCATTTCTCGTTGGAAAGAAATATGAAGGTAGCGGGCACAGGAAACAACAACTAGAAATTTGAAATTTCCTAAACCCACGAACTCGACGATCCGCGAAAGAGATGTCAAGAAATGGCCAAGTGTGGAAAGCGGTCGGACAAGCTTCAAAATAGGGTGATGAGTTCCCGAGGAGACGTAAGGCCTTGATTGTCAAATTGTATATATCGGAACATTCCAATGAAAAATGTGTAACATAGAACAGGGGATGATGTGGGAGTCCAGAAGTAAATCTACATATCGAAGAAGCTGAAGTGTTGTTTGCAGATCACGGAACAATGGAAAGTGCAATTTAGACAAAGGGGAAGCACTCGGTCGAAACGCGTGAATCCACCAACCCGCGCAACAAGACATTTTCAGAAAAAATGACTAAGTAACCAGAAAGAGAAACTACAGGGGATCAAAGAGTGGGAAAGTAAAAAGGTGGAGGGAAATTTTCATAAGTGGGAATTGGTTTCAAACAAGCCCCATTGTTGCAAAACCATCATTTTCTAGTAATTGTCAACAAATGTTTTGTTGAAGATTAGATTTTATTGCAACTTGTGGGAGTAAGTGTGTTCTTGATACATTCTTCCATGACTGTAACATATTAACTTAAATATTAAACTTCTTGCATTATGGGTTGTTATCATTAAAGCTTAATAATTGCATGTCTAGAAACAATAATGACGATCTTGTTGCAACATTGTGATTTGGTATTGCTATGTTCTATTTGCATTATGAATAGAATTGAACGTTGGTTTGAAACTGTCTGAAATTCATTTTTTGTTTCCATAAAATCCTGATGGATCGACACAGTGCATTGTCATATAATTGGTACATACTCCATTTTAGAACAAATTACCTAAGAAAACACAATATCGAAGAACTACGAGACTAGCAAACCATGCCAATGAGAAGAGGTGTTAAATCCAGAAAATAAACAGCAACCAAGACTCCAAGGAAAAGTTTTTAATAGTAAATCCATTAAAAAAAAAAAGAATACTAAGCATTGTATATCTATCCTTAGAAATTGGATCGAGTTATTTGGGCCAAAACATTGAACATATCTACCATAAACATAGGCACAGGATCTACAACATGCAGGAGCCATCGAGATTCTCTTCAACATGCATACAAAACTGATTACCATGCTTTTTTTTTAGGAAATCCTTGCAGTCTTCTCCTCGATGGATCAATGTTCGGTGCCCCGATCTCAATATTTTGCGAAAGACCTGAGCTCACAAAGAAACAGGAGAGCGAGTCCACAGTGGAATAAATCCTTGGCTTGAAGCAGGTGAACAACAATCCTGTGGTAAAATTGATAGTTCTCACAAGCTTCCCGTGAGGAAGAAGACGAAAAATGTTGCAGGGCAAACAAAATGGACTGTAATTGAAAGTTAGGACACACCAATAAACTATCTCCTCATAGTCGAAAACTTCAGGGACACAGGTTGCACACGCAATTCCAGAGGCCCAAATTAGTCCATTATGGGCGGAAGGAGATGAATAGTAGGAATATGCCTTGAACCAGTGGCAATTCTGGTCCTCATTCCCTAAGATATTAATTGTATATCCAGAGAACAGGACAACGATCCCGCAATTGAATATTTTTTTGGCTTGAAATATATCTCTGCGAGCATCAACATATCATTTCCTTACAGTGAAATACTTCCACCTAGAACGAACTAATTTGGACCTCTGGAATTCCTACATTCTAGCTGCAAAGAGGCTATTGCATTCAACATCGGTTTCTTTTCTGAAACTCCTTCTTTTGGTGTTTTTCAGGACCGCCATCGTCGATCCGGGAAGTACCGCTTGTTATGGTTGATTTCAATTTAGGCGCAGGAGTGGGAGCAGTCTCTGCATTGCCATCACCCATTGTCATATCATCGCCCATCAGATCATCTTCTTTCGGCTCGAAATCCATCGCATCAACCTCTGCGCCAGGTATTAATGCAAGTGGGCAGGTTGTCTGAGCAGGAAGGGTTGCCTTGGAATTGTTTTTATTGAAATATATCTCTCGGTGCACCAACAAAACATCTCCTTTTTTCCTCCTGGGCGGAGGGAGATGAGTAGTAAGAATATGCCCTGGAATACTGGAACCTCTGGCCATCATGCCCGAAGGTGTTTTCTGTATCTGTACAGAACTGTTGTGGAATTGTTGCCATAAGTTAATGAGAATTTCTATTTTCTCCAGACGATGTTTGAAATGAAAATTGGGGAGGGATAATATAACCTTCCAAAAATCTTGGTTTAATGTGTATCAATGGAAGATCTCCTCGAGCCTTTCACTGATCAATGACAATCTCCAGGGTTCGTGCATAATGAGTTGTAACCCTTAAAGCTTACTAATTGCATATTTAGAAAAAAGTGTGAAGGTGGCAGTGATGATGAAGAGCGATTAAGAATTAGAGATTTATTAAAGGTGTCAACCATTCGACGCACAAAAGAGATTGCATCATGTTTGAAATAAATACTTTGAAAGGATAACACTCTTCTCCACAAATCTTGGTTTAATTCATATTAATGAAAAATATTCTTCGGCCTTCCGGACATTAATGACAATCTTAATGGTTCTTGCATGATGAACTACTAGCATTAAAGCTTAAAAATTGCATATCTAGAAAGAAGTACGAAGGTAGCGGGGATGGCGAAGAGTGACTAAGCATTGTACATTTCATCCACCCACCAACCTGTGAAACAGATTACAAGAAATTCCCAAGTATGGAAAATGGTCGGGCGTGTTTCAAAAAAGGGTCACAAGATATACCCATGAGACGTGAGGGGCCGATGGTCAAATTGTATGTCACAATGACAGATTTCGTCCATCAATTTGTATATTGCGGAATTTTGGGTGTTTTTTGTACGTAGGGGAACAGTGGAAGCTCAATGTCGAGCAAGCAATTTGTATATTGCGGAACTTCGTGTGTTGTATATAAAAGCAGGAAACAATCGGAAAACGGACACAATCGGAAAAAGGACCAAGTAAAAGGAAAGCGAAATAAAATGAGATAAAGGGGAATTTATTTGCTAATTTGTAGATCGCAGAAGTCCGAGTGCTATTTGTAGGCGGAGAAACAATGGAAACACAATGTTGAACCTGCCTATCCGGGAACCCGCGATTCAAAAAGTTTGTTCAATATGAAATGGAGAAGCGATCGATCGGGTTGGTGACATAAAAGTAACAACGAAAATCTGAAGACGTGAATCCGCTAACTCCCGCCGAGTACTGTATATAAAAGTAGGAGACATTCAGAAAAAAGACACATTTAGAAAGAGGACCAAGTAAACAAAAAGCGAAAGAAAACGGGATGAAGGTGAATTTGTTTGCTAATTTGTATATCGTGGAAGTCCGGGTGCTGTTTGCAGCCAACGAAACAATGGAAACACAATGTTGAACCCGCTTGTCCGGGAACCTGCGATTCAAAAAGTTTGTTCAATATGAAACGGGGAAGCGGTCGGTCGGGCTGGTGATATAAAAGTAATAATGGAAATCTTAAGATGTGAATCATGGATGATTTTAGCGGCTAAATTTTGCTTATGGGCTAATTTTCCATGGTTTTTCCAAAAACGAGATTCGTTATTTTAAAAATGATTCACCCAAATTCTATAGGATAAAATTATTTTACACTGAAAATCACCAAAATTTTATAAAAACTATATAAAATCCTTAGAAATTTGAATATTTTTACAAAAATACAGCCAAACATTTATAGTTGGCATATGAAGGATTAGTAAGATTCGCCAAGGTTTCTACATTTTAAAATAAATTTCCATCCTTAAAATCATCTTTGATGTGAATCCGCCAACTCCCGCACCTAGACATTTTCTGAAAAGTGAGTAAGTAACCATAAAGGGAAAGAAGAGGACAAAAAGAAAAGGGATGGCAATTTTTAGAAGCAAGAATTGGTGTAAGAAACCCCCATTGATAGTTTTAACAGTAACTATGAAGTGAATTAAACATGTGAACAGGTTCTTCAATCAAGGAATAGATACAACGAGCCATGTTTATAGTTTCCAGAGTCTGCTTATATAAGAGAAGCCTTGAAAAGATACAAGAAAATCATTTTTGGGATGTCTAAGTAAAGTTATTGTACTATCAGCTTCACCGCAAGTATAACAACGACGGATTTGAATTTTAATGTCATCCCGTTGATATGATAGTTCCATTGGACTTCACACAATATATATTATTTTATTTCAAATTATTCCAGGAGATTAATTTTGCTAAGTTCATCGAACAAGGAAAAGTGCTAAAATAAGCCACATACCACATTTGCATAATAGAGATTATATTAAAGGTCAAAGCATGTCCTCTATAGTCTTTAAGATCATAGAAAAACTGCGAAGATCCTGAATGTATTATTAATTTTCCAGAATGAAGCATACAACCAAGAACCAAGTAAACACCAAATGTATTGAAAGTTGAGGCAGAAGGCAACGTGTGAACACAAAATGCCTCAAGCAAGATCCCACAAGGTTCCATAGATCAGTACGCATCGACCTTTGCATCAAACAATTTGATATATAAAAAAAACACATCGTGGCATTGGTTTTATCTTACATCTGGTATATGTTCCCATGAGAAAATAACCAGGGCCATGGGATATGAACAAAATTCTGCTAAGCACAAGACAACACAAAACCATCGAAGCTTCGCCACTGTACGCTAGTTATAACCAAACCTCAAAATGGGGAACAAGAAATTTGTGGATAACTATTTTACCATTAAGAAAGATCACTATGGACATTTTCTTTTGCTAGTGCCATGGTCTATCACTACCAGTTTTAAGAATGCCAAATTTCCAATATTATTGGAAATTCTTGATGATTCTGCCCAGATGAACAGGCTACTTCTATGGTTCAAAGGATGGGCTCGAGTTATTTACAGTTGGATACTTTTTATGAGTTTTTCTCTCATGCTTCCCATTTATGGACTAAACAATCTTATGTGCATGCAATCTCTATAGCGAGATCCGAAAATCTCAAACTCGTGTTTCAATCCATGGTGAGTCCTTTTTTTTCCAATTAGGGCATCAAGAAAAAAATGTAGATACCATACGATAAATGTATAGTTGGAGACAATTTTTTTATTTTATTCGGGCACCCAAAAACAAATTCAGAAATCCTGCCATGGCTATATAGTTGGAAAACAATTGTCTAACTTGAGCACCCAAAAAAAAATGTGCAATCCCCTCCATCAAAGCCACAACCGACCACCATTTTTTTTTAATTTGCACACCGAAACAAATATGCAAAATTATTACTAGGAGATGCAAAAAAACATCAAAATAACAACATGGATTGCATTTGTAATTAGATTCTCCTTGTTATTTCAAGTACACAAGAAGAGACAAAATCTTCAGAAAGAGATTTTTACAGCTATAGATGTAAACTCCGAAGAACTCCAGTCTGATGGACATTCATCTGGGTACACATGAGATATTTTCATTTCCTACCAAAGCTTGATATGATTTTTTTTTTCCAGCCAATATGCAATATTGCATTGTCCTCATTTAAGGTAAATTTTCTATGTATCTAAAAGTCGTGCATCATGTAAACACTGCTTGCCTTTTTCTGTAAGTATGCTTCATATGACAATTCTGCTAACCCAGGAAACACATCTTGTAACAAAGGCTATCTAAGTGTACAATGCATAGTTGTGTTGCCCACGGTTCGGATGATAGCATTGAGGGAATGCCCATATATGTATGGACATGTTTCATTGCATCACAGACAATCAATCGTATCATCACTTATCAAAGTAGAAGTAGAATCATGAGAGTTGCATTTCGCACATACAAGATCAAAGGGGGTCGAGTATGCATTCACTGCAACCAAAACACCTTCAACCTAGAAACGTGAGCATATAAGTTAATATATTGAACAATATAATATACAACTGCACCCAGATAAAAAAAATAAATAAATAAAAACCGTAGAAATTTGGTGAGGCTATTTGTATGAGCAACGTGAGGATGAATATGTAGATGTATATGCACAACAGTTGTAGAGCTAGTTAGTTTCTTGAGATCATGTACTATGTCTACTCACAATTCTGTTACAAATGTTGCTTGGGTTGTGTGAAAGATCTTTTCTTTAACACCCCTTTTCTTTGTTATATTTTTGAAGAGCATAAGTGGAAATTTCACTTTATGCAATTGTCATTCCATTGACGAAAACAAATTTGAGTAGGTATCGAACAACTGCAACTGCAACATGGAACAATGCAATGTTTGTGTAACTTAGCCAAGATACATGGACATGCGAAAGTAAAGGAAAAAAATTGGATATGGAGAGAAGTACCATCACATTGTCGATGTCTAACTCTCCATCTGTAATATGGAGAATTTGTTGTGAGCCAAGTTTTCTCGCCATTGTAACAGTTGCGCCAATGGTCCCGATTGGGTAAATGTCATTGCAATGTGCAAGTTGGTTGATAGTTGCATCTGGGACGAAACGATATTATGAACAAATAGCGGAAACTTTTTCCACAATACTTGTTTCGTTGAGCGAAATAATCCGATCACAATCACCATGGTCATATACTCTTTTGGGAAATATATTAAAATTTGTAATGGATATCCCATTACCCGACAATATCTTTTTTGCATGCTTATGGACAAGTTGTGTAGGAATAATCAATGTGACTGTCATTAGGGCCTCCTTGTCTGTCATGTCAACACACATAATGGATCTAGTTTTGTTTTCCTTGTTCAAGCAGGTGCTATAAACGACCATTATGTCTCCGATGAACACTTGTCTAGTTTGTCGGTTGTTCAAGCCCTCTATTGATAGTATTTTGGGTGTCACAAGTTTAGACCTAGTGACAATTTTCGAACATGAAAAGTAATGTGAATGGTAGTATGCATTATTTTTTTGTTTTCTTTTTTTCTTGGCATAAATGTACAAGTAGACGCACAGCTTGGATGAACTATGGAGCCAAAGTTTTGCAACCAGACCTCTTGGTCTGCGGAACTTGCTCTATGTTCGACGACTCACTTGTACTTGTTGATACTTCCTGTGAACTGTAAAGTATGTGTTGCAGATGACATCAACATATTCACCATGCCATGGATGAATAAATAGCTGAGGATATTTGTTTGGTAAACATACTAGGAACAACATGTATGCATCTTTACCTTTGGCCTTGCCAGTCTGTTGATGTCTGGGATGACTGGCTGCTCATAGCCATGTCACTAGTCCAACTTTTTTTGATGCAAGCATGTGTAGATGAACATCAGAAGGACTAAACAAGCATATGCATTGTATATTGTCCATATTTTTTATTAATATCATATGCAAGGTCGAAGTAGATGGAATACGGAATAGGGTGTCAAGGGATAATCACGATACATGAGGACCCAAGGATCAAATTGTATGCCTCAGATTTTTTGACTGAAAAAATGTATAACATTAAATAGGGCGTGATGGAGGGGCGCGACGACCAATCTGTATATCGCGGAACCTCGAAAGCCAAAGGTGCAACCTTGAACCCACCAGCCCGGCATCCACAATCGACAAAGTGGGTAAGTATGGAATAAGGTAGAAGCATGACCATAAATGTGAACCCATGAGTCCACCAACACATGCACCAAGGCATTTTCGGAAGGATGACTAAGCAGAGAAATTAAAAAGAAAAAGGGATAATAGAAAATGGAAAAAGTAGAAATGGGGAGGGCACAAAGGCCCACTGTTTCCAAATCATTGTTTTCTAGTCCAATATTATATGCCCCCACCCATTTTGTATATTTAATTTACTAGCACAGTTGGTATACCTTTTTGAAGATAGCACCACAGACCCTTCTGTTGTTGCATACAAGAATTCATCTTCATGTCCTACCAGTCTGTTTCTTCCAAGGTAGCAACGCCAAATATACAATGGATATGAAGGCAAGTTAGTATGAAGAAAGACATGTAAAAGAAAAAAAATACAATTCTATTTATTTCAATGTAGCAACAAAGAGAATATGATTCACATGAGAATAAGCAGAAAGATACATAGTATATACCTACAGTAAAAAAGGTGTAAAATAGTAGGACAAATACACATACAATAAATGAAATACTAAACACTGGAATATGAAATAAGAGCACATGTATGCACCTCTGTAACTCCTCGTCTACATTCGCGCCAAAGAGTCCATTGTCCTCTCCAACCACTCTGTTTGTTTAAATGTAGCAATGCAGGAAAAATACAATGGACATGAAGGAAGTTAGTATGCAGAAAGACATGAGACAAAAATAAGTTATTATGTAGGAAGGTACGCAATATCTACATACAATAAACTAGGTGAATACATATACAGACAATAAATGAAATACAAAACAATGGAATATGAAATAACAGTACAAGCATGTGCCTTTGTATCTCCTCTTCCACTGTTGTAGTCAAGACTCTGTCGTTTTCTCTATGTATTATGTTTGTTTGAATGTGGGAAGGCACACAAAAAACAATGAACATGAATGGAAGCTGGTATGCACCGAAGAGCAAGAAATATGTACATACAGTAAATGAGAATCAACAAATAGAATAAAAGATAGTCAGAAACATAAACCTTTTTTTTTCTCCATCCATGGTTGTAAATATATAAAGTTTTTCCCTACCCAAAATATATTACAAGCCACAAAATATTAATAAATTGCATGGCCATAGCTAAATGATTTTGGTTTTGCTATTGCAAAGTATCCAGATATGCTTCCAGACATGGAAATAAAATTTTGTAGTAACTTTGGTGTACATATCATATCTCAAGTACAAGACAAATTGTATCGTGGTCACACCAGTATGTGTAGAGGATAAAGAACATGTATTGTGATATGGGCACATTCCACCATATATGGCTATTAAGTGCGGTTTGCACATGTTTTATTTTAACAAAAAAAACAACATATATTGCAATTGCACATGTAGTTGTCCAAGTATTTCTTATGCCACTATTTTCTATCATGTCAACACTCAAGTATCAACAAAATTTTACAGCAGAACAAACGCGCACGGAACAGGCGGTTGATCTCAACTTTTCCAGACATGACAAATAACACAACTGCAGATCCACTCGCGGG
>JASDQU010682421.1:15522-32239 GCA_032191745.1 Picea mariana | reverse complement strand
GAGATCTGCCGCTTGTTACGTGTGCGTTTGTTCTGCTGTAAAATTTTGTTGATACTTGAGTGTTGACATGATAGAAAATAGTGGCATAAGAAATAATTGGACAACTACATGTGCAATTGCAATATCTGTTGTTTTTTTTGTTAAAATAAAACATGTGCAAACCACACTTAATAGCCATATATGGTGGAATGTTCCCATATCACAATACATGTTCTTTATCCTCTACACATACTGGTGTGACCACGATACAATTTGTTTTGTACTTGAGATATGATATGTACACCAAAGATACTGCAAAATTATATTTCCATGTCTGGAAGCATATTTGGATACTTTGCAATAGCAAAACCAAAATCATTTAGCTATGGCCATGCAATTTATTAATATTTTGTGGCTTGTAATATATTTTGGGCAGGGAAAAACTTTATATATTTACAACCATGGATGGAGAAAAGAAAAGGTTCATGTTTTTGACTATCTTTTATTCTATTCGTTGATTCTCATTTACTGTATGTACATATTTCTTGCTCTTCGGTGCATACGAGCTTCCATTCGTGTTCATTGTTTTTTGTGCCTTCCCACATTCAAACAAACATAATACCTGGAGAAAACGACAGAGTCTTGACTGCAACAGTGGAAGAGGAGATACAAAGGTACATGCTTGCACTGTTATTTCATATTCCATTGTTTTGTATTTCATTTATTGTCTGTATATGTATTAACCTAGTTTAGTGTATGTAAATATTGCGTACCTTCCTACATAATAACTTATTTTCATTTCATGTCTTCCTGCATACTAACTTCCTTCATGTCCATTGTATTTTTCCTGCATTGCTACATTTAAACAAACAGAGTAGCTGGAGAGGAAGATGGACTCTTTGGCGCGAATGTAGACGAGGAGTTACAGAGGTGCATACATGTGCTCTTATTTCATATTCCATTGTTTAGTATTTCATTTATTGTATGTGTATTTGTTCTACTATTTTGCACCTTTTTTACTGTATGTATATACTACGTATCTTTCTGCTTATTCTCATGTGAATCGTATTCTCTTTGCTGCTACATTGAAATAAATAGAATTGTATTTTTTTTCTTTTACATGTCTTTCTTCATACTAACTTGCCTTCATATCCACTGTATATTCGGCGTTGCTACCTTGGAAGAAACAGACTGGTAGGACATGAAGATGAATTCTTGTATGCAACAGCAGAAGGGTCTGTGGTGCTATCTTCAAAAAGGTATACCAATTGTGCTAGTAAATTAAATATACAAAATGGGTGGGGGCATATAATATTGGACTAGAAAACAATGATTTGGAAACAATGGGCCTTTGTGCCCTCCCCATTTCTACTTTTTTCCATTTTCTATTATCCCTTTTGCTTTTTAATTGCTCTGCTTAGTCGTCTTTCCGAAAATGCCTTGGTGCATGGGTTGGTGGACTCACGGGTTCACATTTATGGTCACGCTTCTACCTTATTCCATCATGCTTCTACCTTATTCCATACTTACCCACTTTGTCGATTGTGGGTGCTGGGCTAGCAGCTTCAAGGTTGCACCTTTGGCTTCCGAGGTTCCGCGATATACAGATTGGTCGTCGTGCCCCACCATCATGCCCTATTTAATGTTATATATTTTTTCAGTCAAAAAATCTGAGGCATACAATTTGATCCTCGGGTCCTCATGTATCGTGATTATCCCTTGACACCCTATTCTGTATTCCATCTACTTCGACCTTGCATATGATATTAATAACAAATATGGACAATATACAATGCATATGCTTGTTTATTCCTTCTGATGTTCATATACACATGCTTGCATCAGAAAAAGTTGGACTAGTGACATGGCCATGAGCATTCAGTCATCCCAGACATCAACAGACCGACAAGGCCAAAGGTAAAGATGCATACATGTTGTTCCTAGTATGTTTACCAAACAAATATCCTCAACTATTTATTCATCCATGGCATGGTGAATATGTTGATGTCATCTGCAACACATACTTTGCAGTTCACAGGAAGTATCAACAAGTACAAGTGAGTCGCCGAACATAGAGCAGGTTCCGCAGACCAAGAGGTCTAGTTGAAAAACTTTGGCTCCATAGTTCATCCAAGATGTGTGTCTACTTGTACATTTATGCCAAGAAAAAAAGAACACAAAAAAATAATGCATACTACCATTCACATTACTTTTCATGTTCGAAAATTGTCACTAGGTCTAAACTTGTGACGCCCAAAATACTATCAATAGAGGGCTTGAACAACCGGCGAACTAGACAAGTGTTCATCGAGGACATAATGGTCGTCTATAGCACCTGCTTGAACAAGGCAAACAAAACTAGATCCATTATGTGTGTTGACATGACAGACAAAGAGGCCCTAATGACAGTCACATTGATTATTCCTACACAACTTGTCCAGGAGCATGCATAAAAGATATTGTCGGGTAATGGGATATCCATTACAAATTTTAATATATTTTCCAAAACAGTATATGACTGTGGTGATTGTGATCGGATTATTTTTCTCAACGAAACAAGTATTGTGGAAAAAATTTCCGCTATTTGTTCAGAATATCGTTTCGTCCCAAATGCAACTATCAACCAACTTGCACATTGCAATGACATTTACCCAATCGGGACCATTGGCGCAGCTGTTACAATGGCGAGAAAACTTGGCTCGCAACAAATTCTCCATATTACAGATGGAGAGTCAGACATCGATAATGCGATGGTACCGTTCTCCATATCCAATTTTTTTCCTTTACTTCCGTATGTCCATGTATCTTGGTTAAGTTACACAAACATTGCACTGTTCCATGTTGCAGTTGCAGTTGTTCGATACCTACTCAAATTTGTTTTCGTCAATGGAATGACAATTGCATAAAGGGAAATTTCCACTTATGCTCTTCAAAAATATAACAAAGAAAAGGGTTGTTAAAGAAAAGATCTTTCGCACAACCCAAGCAACATTTGTAACAAAATTGTGAGAAGACATAGTACAGTATCTCAAGAAACTAACTAGCTCTACAACTATTGTGCATATACATCTACATATTCATCTTCACGTTGCTCATACAAATAGCCTCACCAAATTTCTACGGTTTTTATTTTTTATTTATTTTTTATTTGGGTGCAGTTGTATATTATATTGTTCAATATATTAACTGATATGCTCACGTTTCCAGTTTGAAGGTGTTTTGGTTGCAGCGAATGCGTACTCGACCCCCTTTGAGCCTGTATGTGTGAAATGCAACTCTCATGCTTCTGCTTCTATTTTGATAAGTGATGATACGATTGATTGTCTGTGATGTAGTGAAACATGTCCATACATATATGGGCATTCCCTCGATGCTATCATCTGAACCATGGGCAACACAACTGTGCATTGTACACTTATATAGCCTCTGTTACAAGATGTGTTTCCTGGGTTAGCAGAATTGTCATATGAATCATACTTACAGAAAAAGGCAAGCAGTGTCTACATGATGCGCAACTTTCGGATACATAGAAAATTTACTTTAAATGAGGACACTGCAATATTGCATATCGGCTGGAAAAAATAAAATCATATCAAGCTTTGGTAGGAAACGAAAATATCTCATGTGTACCCAGATGAATGTTTGTCGGACTGGAGTTCTTCGGAGTTTACATCTATAGCTGTAAAAATCTCTTTCCAGAGATTTTGTCTCTTCTTGTGTACTTGAAATAACAAGGAGAATCTAATTACAAATGCAATCCATGTTGTTATTTTGATGTTTTTTTTGCATCTCCCAATAATAATTTTGCATATTTGTTTCGGTGTGCAAATAAAAAAAAAATGGTGGTCATTTGTGGCTTTGATGGAGGGGATTGCATGTTTATTTTTTTAATGCTCAAGTTAGACAATTGTTTTCCAACTATATAGCCATGGCAGGATTTCTGAATTTGTTTTTGGGTGCCCGAATAAAATAAAAAAATTGTCTCCAACTATACATTTATCGTATGGTATCTGCATTTTTTTCTCGATGCCCTAATTGGAAAAAAAAAGGACTCACCATGGATTGAAACATGAGTTTGAGATTTTCAGATCTCGCTATAGAGATTGCATGCACATAAGATTGTTCATTCCAGAAATGGGAAGCATGAGAGAAAAACCCATAAAAAGTATCCAACTATAAATAACTTGGGCCCATCCTTTGAATCGTCGAAGTAGCCTGCTCATCTGGGCAGAATCATCAGGAATTTCCAATAATATTGGAAATTTGGCATTCTTAAAACTGGTAGTGATAGACCATGGCACTAGTAGAAGAAAATGTCCATAGTGATCTTTCTTAATGGTAAAACAGTTATCCACAACTTTCTTGTTCCCCATTTTGAGGTTTGGTTATAGCTAGCGTACAGTGGCGAAGCTTCGCTGGTTTTGTGTTGTCTTGTGCTTGGCAGAATTTTGTTCATATCCCATGGCCCTGGTTATTTTCTCGTGGGAACATATACCAGATGTAAGATAAAACCAATGCCATGATGTGTTTTTTTTATATATCAAATTGTTTGATGCAAAGGTCGATCTTGCTTGAGGCCTTTTGTGTTCACGCGTTGCCTTCTGCCTCAACTTTCAATACATTTGGTGTTTACTTGGTTCTTGGTTGTATGTTTCGTTCTGGAAAATTAATAATACATTCAGGATCTTCGCAGTTTTTCTATGATCTTAAAGACTATAGAGGACATGCTTTGACCTTTAATATAATCTCTATTATGCAAATGTGGTATGTGGCTTGTTTTAGCACTTTTCCTTGATCGATGAACTTAGCAAAATTAATCTCCCAGAATAATTTGAAATAAAATAATATATACTGTGTGAAGTCCAATGGAACTATCATATCAACAGGATGACATTAAAATTCAAATCCATCGTTGTTATACTTGCGGTGAAGCTGATAGTACAATAACTTTACTTAGACATCCCAAAAATGATTTTCTTGTATCTTTTCAAGGCTTCTCTTATACAAGCAAATCTTGGAAACTATAAACATGGCTCGTCGTATATATTCCTTGATTGAAGAACCTATTCACATGTTTAATTCACTTCATAGTTACTGTTAAAACCATCAATGGGGGTTTCTTACATCAATTCTTGCTTCTGAAAATTGCCATCCCCTTTCTTTTTGTCCTCTGCTTTCCCTTTATGGTTACTTACTCATTTTTCAAAAAATGTCTAGGTGCAGGAGTTGGCGGATTCACGTCTTAAGATTTCCATTGTTACTTTTATATCACCAGCCCAACCGGCCACTTCCCCGTTTCATATTGAACAAACTTTTTGAATCGCGGGTTCCCGGACAAGCGGGTTCAACATTGTGTTTCCATTGTTCTGTTGGCTGCAAACAACACCTGAACTTCCACGATCTACAAATTAGCAAACAAATTCACCTTCATCCCATTTTCTTTCGCTTTTTGTTTACTTGGTCCTCTTTCTGAATGTGTCTTTGTTTCGACTGTCTCCTTCTTTTATATACAACACTCGGCGGGAGTTAGCGGATTCACGTCTTCAGATTTCCATTGTTACTTTTATGTCACCAACCCGACCGACCGCTTCCCCATTTCATATTGAACAAACTTTTTGAATTGCAGGTTCCCGGATAGGCAGGTTCAACATTGTGTTTCCATTGTTTCTCCGCCTGCAAATAGCACCCGGACTTCTGCAATCTACAAATTAGCAAATAAATTCCCCTTTATCTCGTTTTATTTCGCTTTCTTTTTACTTGGTCCTTTTTTCGATTGTGTTCGTTTTCCGATTGTTTCCTGATTTTATATACAACACATGAAGTTCCGCAATATACAAATTGCTTGCTCGACATTGCGCTTCCACTGTTCCCCTATGTACAAAAAACACCCGAAATTCCACAATATACAAATTGATGGATGAAATCTGTCATTGTGACATACAATTTGACCATCGGCCCCTCACGTCTCATGGGTATATCTTGTGACCCTTTTTTGAAACCCGCCCGACCGCTTTCCATACTTGGGAATTTCTTGGAATCTGTTTCACAGGTTAGTGGGTGGATGAAATGTACAATGCTTAGTCGCTCTTCGCCATGCCCGCTACCTTCGTACTTCTTTCTAGATATGCAATTTTTAAGCTTTAATGCTAGTAGTTCATCATGCAAGAACCGTTAAGATTGTCATTAATGTCCGGAAGGCCTGAGAATATTTGTCATTAATATGAATTAAACCAAGATTTGTGGAGAAGAGTGTTATCCTTTCAAAGTATTCATTTCAAACATGATGCAATCTCTTTCGTGCATCGACTGGTTGACACCTTTAATAAATCTCTAATTCTTAATCGCTCTTCGTCGTCACTGCCACCTTCACACTTTTTTCTAAATATGCAATTAGTAATCTTTAATGGTTACATCTCATTATGCACGAACCCTGGAGATTGTCATTGATCAGTGAAAGGCTCGAGGAGATCTTCCATTGATACACATTAAACCAAGATTTTTGGAGGGTTATATTATCCCTCCCCAATTTTCATTTCAAACATCGTCTAGAGCAAACAGAAATTATCATTAACTTATGGCAACAATTCCACAACAGTTCTGTCTAGATACAGAAAACACCTTCGGGCATGATGGCCAGAGGTTCTAGTATTCCAGGGCATATTCTTACTACTCATCTCCCTCCGCCCAGGAGGAAAAAAGGAGATGTTCTGTTGGTGCACCGAGAGATATATTTCAAGAAAAATAATTCCAAGGAAACCCTTCCTACTCAGACAACCTGCCCACTTGCATTGATGCCTGGCGCAGAGGTTGATGCGATGGATTTCGAGCCGAAAGAAGATGATCTGATGGGCGATGATATGAAAATGGGTGATGGAAATGCAGAGACTGTTCCCACTCTTGCGCCCAAATTGAAATCAACCATAACAAGTGGTACTTCCCATATCGACGATGGTGGTCCTGAAAACACCAAAAGAAGGAGTTTCAGAAAAGAAACTGATGTTGAACGCAATAGCCGCTTTGTAGCTAGAAAGTAGGAATTCCAAAGGTCCAAATTAGTTCGTTCTAGGTGGAAGTCTTTCACTGTAAGGAAATGATATGTTGATGCTCACAGAGATATATTTCAAGCCAAAAAAATATTCAATTGCGGGACCACTGTCCTGTTCTCTGGATATAATTAATGTCTTAGGGAATGAGGACCAGAATTGCCACTGGTTCAAGGCATATTCCTACTAGTCATCTCCTTCCGCCCAGAATGGAATAATTTGGGCCTCTGGAATTGCGCGTGCAACCTGTGTCCCTAAAGTTTTTGACTATGAGGAGATAGTTTATTGGTGTGTCCTAACTTTCAATTAAGGTCCATTTTGTTTTCCCTACAACATTTTTCGTCTTCTTCCTCACGGGAAGCTTGTGAGAACTATCAATTTTACCACAGGATTGTTGTTCACCTACTTCAAGCCAAGGATTTATTCCACTGTGGACCCACTCTCCTGTTTCTTTGTCGGCCCAGGTCTTTCGCAAAATATTGAGATCGGGGCATCGAACATTGATCCATCGAGGAGAACACTGCAAGGATTTCCTAAAAAAAAAGCATGGTAATCAGTTTTGTATGCATGTTGAAGAGAATCTCGATGGCTTCTGCATGTTGTAGATCCTATGCCTATGTTTATGGTAGATATGTTCAATGTTTTGGCCCAAAGAACTCGGTCCAATTTCTAAGGATAGATATACAATGCTTAGTATTCTTTTTTTTTTTTAATGGATTTACTATTAAAAACTTTTCCTTGGAGTCTTGGTTGTTGTTTATTTTCTGGATTTAACACCTCTTCTCATTGGCATGGTTCGGTAGTCTCGTAGTTCTTCGATATTGTGTTTTCTTAGGTAATTTGTTCTAAAATGGATCATCTACCAATTATATGACAATGCACTGTGTCGATCCATCGGGATTTTATGGAAACAAAAAATGAATTTTAGACAGTTTCAAACCAACGTTCAATTCTATTCATAATGCAGATAGAACATAGCAATACCAAATCACAATGTTGCAACAAGATCGTCATTCTTGTTTCTAGACATGAAATTATTAAGCTCTAATGATAACAACCATAATGCAAGAAGTTTAATACTTAAGTTAATATGTTACAGTCATGGAAGAATGTATCAAGAACACACTTACTCCCACAAGTTGCAATAAAATCTAATCTTCAACAAAACATTTGGTGACAATTACTAGAAAATGATGGTTTTGCAACAATGGGGCTTGTTTGAAACCAATTCCACTTACGAAAATTTCCCTCCACCTTTTTACTTTCCCACTCTTTGATCCCCTGTAGTTTCTCTTTCTGGTTACTTAGTCATTTTTTTTTGAAAATGTCTTGTTGTGCGGGTTGGCGGATTCACGCGTTTCGACTGAGTGCTTCCCCTTTGTCTAAATTGCACTTTCCATTGTTCCATTATCTGCAAACAACACTTCGGCTTCTGCGATATGTAGATTTACTTCTGGACTCCCACATCATCCCCTGTTCTGTGTTACACATTTTGCATTGGAATGTTCCGATATATACAATTTGACAATCAGGGCCTTATGTCTCCCCAGGAACCTGTCACCCTATTTTGAAGCTCGTCCGACCTCTTTCCACACTTGGCCATTTCTTGACATCTCTTTTGCGGATCGTCGAGTTCGTGGGTTTAGGAAATTTCATATTTCTAGTTGTTGTTTCCTGTGCCCGCTACCTTTAGATTTCTTTCCAATGGGAAATGGAATATCTATTGCAGATTTGAATATATTGGACCTTCTTTTCCCTCTACTATACTTGACCAAATTGTCGCTTCATTTCCCCCTCTACTCTCTCTTTCTCTTTACTTTGTTGTTTTTTTGAAAATGTCTCAATGCGCACGTTGGCTGACTCACGTGTTCACATTTGTGCTCGTGCTTTTATATTGCGACTCCGACCAACCACTAGTCATTCGACACCTAGGCACTTTTCAAATCGCAAATTCCCAGGCAGGCGGGCTCTATATTTCACTTCCATTGTTATGTGTCCTGCAAACAACACCCATACCTCCTTGATATACAAATTTATTTCCGCACTCCCACATCATACCCTCTTTTGTGATACACATTTTGCACACGAAAGTTCTGAGACCTCCAATTTGACCTTCGGGTCCTCATGTCTCATGGGGAACTATTGTCACCCCATTTTGAAGACCGTGAGTCCACTTTCCATATTTCTCCATTTCTTGGAATCTCTTTTGTGCCTCCAATTCCATACCTACCCAAATTTTTTCGCTTGTGGATTCCCAGATGGGCGGACTGTACTTCCAGTGTTCCTTGACCTGCAAATAACCCCCTCGCTTCCGCAATATACAAATTGACTTCCAGACTCCTACATCAGCCCTCATTCGTGTTACACAGTATGCACTCAAATGTTCTAATCAATACAATTTGTCCGTCCGACCCTCATGTCTCCTCAAGAACCCTTGTCAGTCTATTTTGAAGCACGTCCCACCGCTTTCCTCACCCATTTCTTCCAATCTCTTTCGTAGATCTTCAGGTTGGTGGGTTCAGACAATTTCCAATTCCTAGTCATTGTTTTATGTGCCCGCCACCTTCACACTTCTTTCCAAGTATATGTAATAAGTATATAACTGCTGCAGAAACATGCAAAAAATATCTTTTCAGGAAATGGAATATCTATTACAGATGTGAATATATTAGCCCTTCTTTTCCTTCTTCTATACTTATCCAAATTCCCATTTCCCTTTTCCCTGTACTTTATATTTCTCGTCACTTAGTCTTTTTCCAAAAATGTCTAGTTGTGCGGGTTGGTGAAATTGCAAGTTCACGACTCCTACATCAACCCCTATTCTGTGTTACACAGTATACACTCAAAAGTTCTGATCAATACAATTTGACCGTTGGGCCCTCATGTCTCCTCGGGAACCCTTGTCAACTTCTTTTGAAGCCTGTTTGACCACTTTCCACGGCTATTTCTTGCAATCTCTTCCGTGGATCGTTGTGTTGGTGGGTTCAGACAAATTCCAATTCCTAGTCATTGTTTTTTGTGCCCGCCACCTTCTCACTTCTTTCCAAGTATATGCAATAAGTATATCAATTCTCCAGAAACATGCAGAAAATATCTTGCCAGGAAATGGAATATCTATTACAGATGTGAATATATTAGCCCTTATTTTCCTTCTTCTATACTTAACCAAATTCTCATTTCTATTTTCCTTGTACTTTATCTTTCTCGCCCTTATTTTCCTTCTTCTATACTTAACCAAATTCTCATTTCTATTTTCCTTGTACTTTATCTTTCTCGCCACTTAGTTGTTTTTTCGAAAATGTCTAGCTGTGCAGGTTGGTGGACTTGCGGGTTCATGACTCCTACATCATCCCCTCTTCCGTGTTACACAGTTTGCACTCAAAAGTTCTGATCAATACAATTTGATTGTTGGGCCCTCATGTCTCCTCAGGAACCCTTGTCATCCTCTTTTGAAGCTCATCCGGCCGCTTTCCATGGCCATTTCTTGCAATCTCTTTCACAGTTCGTCGGGTTGGCGGATTCAGACAATTTCCAATTCCTTGTCGTTGTTTTTTATGCTTGCCACATTCGCACTTTTTTCCAAGTATATGAAATAAGTATATAACTTCTCCAGAAACATGCAGAAAAGATCTTGCGAGAAAAGTAATATCTATTACAGATGTGAATAAATTATCCCTTCTTATCTGTCTTCTATACTTAACCAAATTCCCATTTCTCTTTTCCCTGTACTTTATCTTTCTCATCACTTAGTCATTTTTTCGAAAATGTCTAGCTGTGCGGGTTTGCGGACTTGCAGGTTCACATTTTCACTCATGCTTTTATATCACAACTCCGACCTACCGCATCCCCATTCCATACCCAACCACTTCTCCCACCACGGATTCCCACATAGGCAGGCTCTAGATTGTACTTCTATTGCTCTATGACCTGAAAACAGTACGTTGACTTCCGCGATATACAAATTTACAACCAGACTCACATCATACCATCTTCCGTATTACAGTCTACCTATCATGCCCTCTTCCGTGGTACACATTTTTCACTAAAAACGTCTCCTGTGAAACTATTGTCATCCCATTTTGAAGCTCATCTGTCTGCTTTCCATACTTCTCCATTTCTTCAAATATCTTTCGCGCATCGTCGGGTTGGCGGGTTCAAGAAATATCCAATTCGTAATCGTTGTTTCCTGTGGCCATGCCCTTTGCATTTAGCAATTATCAAGTATATAAAAGATCTTATTTCTAAGTATGCAATTAGCAAGCGTTAATGTTAAACCAGGATTTGAGGAGATCTCCCATTAATATGCATAAAACCAAAATTTTCAGATGGTTATATTATCCCTTCTGAGTGTTAATTTCATACATCATGGAATGTCATTTCGGCGTCGTCCGGTTTGTCCATTCAAGAAATATTGAATCCTCAATCCTGAAAACGACTCCGACTGACTGTTTCCCTATTCCATACTTAGCCACTATCCCGAAATTCCACATATATACAAACCAACCACTGAACTTCACCATCATTCTCTCTTTCGTTTTACACATTTTGCAATAAAAAATTTCGATACATAGAATTAGATCGTTGGACACTCACCTCTCTTGAGTATCCTCTGTAACCCTATTTTGAATCTCATTCGACCGCTTTTCAGACCTTTCCATTCTTTCCTTTCTCTTCCCTATCTTCGTGACCTTCGCATTTGTCTATATATATATATATATATATATATATCTTGTTTCTAAATATGCAATTAGTGACCTTTAATTCTAACAACTCATCGTGCAAGAACCCTATAGATTGTCATTGATGGGCGAAAGGCTCGAGGAGATATCCTATTAATACACATTAAACCAAGATTTGTGGAGGGTTATATTATGCCTTCCGAGTGTTGATTTCAAAATCATGAAATGTCGTTCGCACGTCGTCGAGTTGGCACGTTCACAAAACCTCCAATCCTTAATTGCTCTTCATCGTACCCGCCACCTTCACACTTCTAAATATGCAATAAGTAAGCTTTACTTCTAACAACTCATCATGCAACACCCATATAGATTTTCATTAATGAGCGAAAGGCTCGAGGAGCTTTCCCATTCATAAGCATTGAACCAACATTTGCGGAGAGTTATATTATCACCTCCAAATGTTCATTTCAACCATCATCTGGAGCAAAAGAACGTTCTCATAAACCTATGGCATCAACTCAAAAACAGTTCTGTGGAGATATAGTGAACATATTTGGGTGCGAGGACCAGAACTTCCAGTGGTCTAGGGCATATTCTTATTACTCATCCCCTGCCGCTTAGAAAAAATTAATTTGGACCTCTGGGATTGCTTGTGCAGGATGTGTCCTTGAAGTTTTTGACTGTAAGGAGTTGGTCTCTTGGTGCGCTGATAAATTTATTTCAGACTAAAGAATTATTCCACTGTAGGAACACTCTTCTATTTCTTTGTCACCTTAGGTCTTCCACCAAATGTTGCGATTGTCAGAGCCAACATTGACATTCAAAGGAGATGATTGCAAGCAGTTACTAAGAAATCATAATAACGGGTTGGACCTCTTGCCCCAGTTCTTGGAAGACCCGATGGTAGTTCTTGAAGATATCACAAGCTTGTCGGTTAGTTCATTTAGAAATCCATACCGGGAAATTGCCTGGCTATTTACAAGAATGATGGGATAGGAGTCCACAACAACTATTTCTCGGATGGATCTTTATATTTTGTATTTCACAATTAATGAACAAACCATTTTTTATTGGGGCAAGCTCATTTCCCATTAAATTTGTTCCCAACTATCAAGATTCAAAAAGGAGAATAAATTTTATATGTCATCTTACTTGGTTTTTGCGATAGCAAATTGATGCCAGTTTCCAAAATTGTCTCTCTCCAAGAAGGTCAAGTGGGAATTCGACCCAGTAATGTTCTGGTAATAGGCCTTGTGGAAGCACAAGGCCTCCCACTGTTTTTATGAGGTTTTTAATGGCTTTGTGTCTGTTTTCAAAGTTTTGTTATTAGGAGAAGATGCTCCCCGCATATCTGACTAGGAAACTAGGTTTTTGGACAGGAAGGGGTCACTTGAACATATGGATAATTACACTATGATAAGGATTTTTGGCTCCAGGTAAAAACCTGCTCTCCTTCCATGTCACATTACGAACATAATGCTTGTTACAGAAGTAGCAAGGCAATACAACTATTGGTTGCATCTATTCCAAGAGAAGAGAAAAAAATTGTTCATTCCTCTGCCTTGGAAAGTCGGGGACTTTGTGTTGAAAAACATCAAAAAAATTCATGAAATCGCAGCCCATTTTAGCAACTTGAACCTAAGATATGCTGAAATCCTAAGAGGGTTCAACCCCAATAATTTTTTTTTACAGCATTTATAAACACTTGGCTTCGACAATTCTTTTTTCAAAAAACACTTGCCCGAAAACAGAGACACTGACGACAATGCTCATGTTTCTGATGTCGATGACCTAGACACACTGCAAAGCACCACTGAATTGTATAAGCAACATGGACAAGGCCCCAATGAGAAGAGTGTTTAGTCGCTAGATAGCACTCCCAAAAGTATGACATCCTGGAGCATCGCTCCAACGACCCACCACAAAAACAGAGCAACTCAGAGTTCTTCAAATAGAGGAGGAGATAACGACCCTCCTCACCCTAAAATTGATAGTTCTCACAAGCTTCCAGTTGACAAGAAGAGAAAAAAAATGCAGGATAGGTGGAACAACCCGAAATTGAGAATGAGAACATGGAACTTGAGCCTGATCTGGATAGTGCATTCCGCCACCTTGATCAACCTGAAGACATGATCCATCATAGTTGTCCAATGGACATATCTGATACCGAAAATTTTGACGAAGATGAATCCTTCGTGTTCTAGAGCGTTGTTTTTGACATCCAGTCCAAAAAATTAATTATTTAAAAAAAGGATGTAAAAAATAAGAAAGGAAAATCTCGTTCAGAGGTTAACCTTGCAAAAATGTGACTGTCCCAGATCTTTCGACTTCACATAGCGATTGAAGATTCTCTTGATGATTCCATTAGAGGCATTGAGGCCGAGAATGCTGGATTGAAGGGTTGGGTCAAGGAATTGGAAGAAGCTTTGATTCCTATGCCATTGCTTGCCAATCCTTTGGCAATAGCCATGCTTTCCACCCCTGCAGCCAAGTTAAAAGGATCCTCCATCCTCCTCGCATCGTGTAGAGGATATGTGGAGAATAATATCAAGAAAAGAATGGAACTGATTACTGAGGCGTGGGAAACATCACAAACCATGACTTCCCTTGGAATGAGATCACATAATTTGCTCGAACATTTGCAAGTAGATTTAAAATATGAGGAACATTTCTATTTAGACAGGGTCCTTCCTTTTGGCACCATTGTCAAAAACATGTCAGAAACGAGAAGAAGACAACAAGATCTCCCATCCAAAAACTGGATCGGTCAATTAAATGCATGCTGGAAAGAAAAAGTGAAGAACCTGCATCTCATTGTCCAGTCATGTGAACAAGCTAAATCAAAGAAAGAAAAATTATTCACAAATCTGACTAGAATAGACTTAGCCGGAAGGACCAACGACTTCCAAGACCGCAACTTAATCGTCAACTCCTTGCCCTTAACTAAGCAAGCCTTCGATAAACAGGTTGATATTTTCAAGGCGTTGTCTTTGGAAATATTTTACAACATCCTTGAATATGGTCAAGATGACATCGACAACTAGCTAGTCGACTATTCGGTACAGAATGAGTAAATTGATCAGGCTCTACGTAATATTTCTATCGACTTCAGCGAATTAGAGAATCAAATTCTCAACATAAAAATATGGAATGAGATCAACGTTGCCCCAATGAGAAGCTACATTGAAGAATGGCTCGAAAGGGAATTGAAGCAGGCCACCGACGAAAGGAAACAGACAGTTGCCATGATTCAAGTAGTCGTCGATGACATCAATGAAAAGGCATCAGCAAGCAAATAGCAAAAGGAGTCATATGTACCGTCATTGTAAGCCTATACTGATCACATCCTGCTTTGTTTATCAACCCAGTTATTCCACTTTTTTAAATAGAAATCTATAGCCAAAGACTGATACCTTTCAATTTATTCTTTCCAGGTATTACACTCTACCGTCACCCACTTCTTCTTTCTACAATCCTATTTCTTGTACATATTTCTCTTAAGGCCCGCGGGAGCCCCAATCCCAATCTATATGACAAGCGCATTTAAATTTCTAGGAATATGTAACAGACGATATTATTTTTTTATATATTTCAAATAAATATGTTTTTTATCTTCTTTTATATTTGTGTCATCATAATTGTTTATCTTCCACTATGCTTATGGTTCGCGGAAGCCACAATCCCAGTCTATATGACAAATGCATTTAAATTTCTAGGAATATGTAACTTTAGATTATATACTTTCAAAAAATAAATGGGACTGTAAAGACCATGTGTCATTTACTGCATGGATACCATGTGTGTTTCATGTTGCTTGCCACATCTCCGCTGCAATTTCCATCTGCCTCCGCAACTTTTTCTCATCCCTGTGCATTTATTCCCAATTCAAGCCAGGAATATGTAACAGACAATATTATTTTTTGATATATTTCAAATAAAACTGTTTTTTATCTCCTTTTATATTTGTGTCCTCATAATTTTTTATCTTCCACTATGCTTATGGTCTACGGAAGCCCCAATCCCAGTCTATATGAAAAATGCATTTAAATTTCCAGGAATATGTAACTTTATATTATATACTCTCAAAAAATAAATGGGACTGTAGAGGCCACATTTCATTTACTGCATGGATACCACGTGTGCTTCATGTTGCTTGCCACATCTCCATTGCAGTTTCCATCTACCTCCACAACTTTTTCTCATCCCTGTGCATTTATTCCCAATTCAACCCAACAGAGACTACGCTGCCACACAACACTTGTTCTTATGGTAGCTATGATTGCTACATATAAATTAGGTTCATAATTTTCATGAAAACTAGTTAGATGGCACAAACACAAAGACAATTTCCTATTTTATCAATCATAATCTTACTAAAATAATATTTCAAAAACTAATTTCAACTATTTACTATAATGATACACCAAAAGCACTTGCAAAACCAATCATTTAAATAAATGTTCACTTGAAAAGGCATTTCTTCAAAGTACTTTTCTAGTTTCTCAAAACCAACTACATGGGAAAGTCTCTTAATAAATTTTTACAATTAATGTAAGATTATTGCTTTAAAATGTGAGATTCAACATGGATATCAAATAGCATGTGTACAAATGTGTACCCAACATTGGGATCACACCCATTGTGTACCAAAGTATATCCATGGAAAGTTAAGGTAAATAATTTTTAAATGAAAACAATAGCTCCTACCAACTACTATGTTCATGCATCAATCACATAAGGTAAATAATTTCTAAATGAAAACAATAGCTCCTACCAACTACTATGTTCATGTATCAATCACATATTATACCAATTTGAAATTCAAAAAAATATTTCATCTAATCATTACTTCATTATTAATAAAACAATTTTATATTTTATTTTTTAAAAATAATTTAATGCTTTTCTATGAAGGGATAAATGAGTCTTTAAGAGTAATACATGCTTCAAATTTAGTTCTTTAATGTTTTATGGATGAGACTAATGTTTAAAATTGATAGGTAAATATATGTCATT
>JASDQU010682418.1:27831-46248 GCA_032191745.1 Picea mariana | reverse complement strand
AGCCTTTCTGTCAAGAATCTCCCATTCTTCATCCTTCATGGCCGCCGACTTCTTTGCTACTCCGCTCAATGGTAGGAATAGATCCTTCTGATATAAATAATCTTCCATCTACATCTTCCATCTTCTGACATTGCTCCCACTCGAACCAGGAACCCTCTTTTCCTGCGAGTTACCTTACGCTCTGAAACCAATTGTTAGAAAAACAGGACCGTGGAGTAATAAAATAAAACAAATGCGGAAACAAAACACAGAAGATACACAATACAAGAAAGACATAGATTTACGTGGTTCACCCAGTGTGGGCTATGTCCACCAGAGAAATTGCCATGTCCTTTCTTTATTATTATCCAGCAAAATGAAGGGATACAACTTATAGCAAAACCCGCTGTAACTTCCTCTTCTTTCTCTCACAGTCTCCTCTCTCAGAATACAATACTCGCCAACATACATAGCCACAATACATTTCCCTCATAAAAGAGGGTTGCCTTCTAGGGAAAAAAACCCTAACATAATCTCTATCGTTAGATCTGCGACCTTATAATGAACGATCCAGATTTACAATGAAATTACAATATACTTTTACAAGGCAATTTTTGCTTCGGGGGATTCACCCTTGAACCCCCGCTGGGGGACTGCTTGCCCCCAGATCCCCCAGCCGGGGGGATAGCCCCCCCAGACCTCGCAGAGGGGGTACCCCCCCTTTGCACTCCCCCGCATGGAAGAGTGTACATACTTCTGGGGTGTAAATACTTCATGGGGTATAAACACCGCTGAAAGTAAAAGACCTCTAAATCAGGAAGATAATCAGGCTCCACAACCAACACAAACTACAATAGATATGTGAAATAAACTTATAGTTAATCATTCATTAGAAATACGTAAGAAGAAAAATATTGGAAATAGGGTAAATAACACATAGTTTCAAGTTGAGAGAATTCATAATATCCTCTGTATTATTTATATCACAGTGGATTGGAATTTTTTTTAATACAATCGGCTCTCTCAAAAACCAAAAGCCCTTTCTCAGTCTTGTGAAAATATATTTATACATGATCACCAAATATTTTCCCGTTGGTGATTAACTAACTTCCTAAGACTATGGTTACATGAATGAACAATGTCGAACCGTTTACATTTCTATTTTAACTACTTTGTTATTTCAATAATAAAAATATACAAAACAATATTTTCATGTCTACGTTGACGAACTTTCTTCTTCTATCTTAAGACAGTGAATACATTTTCCCAAAAACTTCACCAAAACTCTGGGAGCGTCTGGTATATCTTTTGCCTCAAATATGAAGAACTTTTTCTGTAGTTCGGGTAGACGATCTTCAATTATCTTCCTTGTGAACTTAATAGTTTTCAACTTTAAGTTCCACATCACTATCCATTTATCGATTTCGGTGACATTGATTACCTTTATTTTTGGGATCTCCACCTGCATTTCTTCCAGATCTTCCTTGAATCTTAGTTGGTGCTTGACAATGTTAATTTATCCTAATAACCCTGAACAATTGTTTTTTCCAATGTTCAATGAAGCTTTTTCTAAAAGATCAAAAATACCTTGAAAATCATCATTGACCTCTCTGGTTATTCTTTTGTTTTCTGCAAGGTCTGCCTCCCACACCTTGAGTATTACATCTCCTTTAACCTGTTCTGGAACAGATAGTTTTTGAATCTTTTCGACCTCCTCCTTTGTTGAAAGGGTCACTGCTTTTTGGAAAGTTGTTCTGGCTGCTTTCACTTCTCTTTGTTTCTGGACAATATTCTCCAAGGATTTATTTGTTTCCTGAAAGTAATTATGGACAACTTCCAGATTTAAAAACACTCCCTGTTGTTCCTCTTCTATCTTCAAATGTATTCCCAATACCTGGGCCTAGAAAATTTCAAGCTCTACCACTTGATTTGAAATGGAACTAATCTTATCTTGTAATTGTTTATTTGTTTCTTCTTGCTTTAAGACCTGTGCCTGAGTGACTTGTATTTTCTGATTTGCTTCCTCTAAGCTTGCTTTCATTTTTTGAATCTCTTGAAGATCATTTAATCTAGCTTGTTCTAAACACTTTTGTATCCCCCAACTTATATTTCTTTCGGTCTCTTTCAATTGACCCTGTAGCTGAGCTATCATTTGGTCTTTCTGTTCCAACATAGTTGTCAAACTGCCCACAGTGTATAAATTTGCTGACGCTAAAACTCCCATTGTGCCCGCTATTTTTGAAGCGAACTCTCCCTCTTTAAGTTTTTTTCCATCTATAATGATTTTTTGCTTTTTAATCATCATATCTCCTCTTGGATGCATTTCCTGTTTCAGGACAACCTTCCTCTTTTTACTGAAAAAATAATCGGATGAAGGAATCTCATCCCTAGAAATAGGCTCAAGATCACTAACGTATAGAGCTTCCTCGTGGGGGTTTCCATAAGTAGACTGCAATGGAGTCAAGGAAGTAATGGGACTTCCAAGTTTTGTCAATGTTGTTCCTCTTACCTTTTTCAGAAAACTCTCAGGGGTTTCTGAAGGTGTTTCTAACTCCTTTCCTTTCCCTGTCTCTGATTTTTCTATTTGAGGGACTCCTGTTTCCTGTGAAGGCATTTCACCCTCCTTCATTTTTCCTTTTGTATTTGCTTTATCCCGTGCATTTGTTTTAAAGCCTGGGGGAGGCCCTTCCTTCTCTGGAGGTGGGGTCATGGGTTCACCCTGCAAACTCTTTGGTAAACAACTTCACCTATGACTTTGGAATGACATGAACCAACTTGTGAGTCAGGTGACATGGCCCGTACTATGTTCAATACTTCTTCATAGGTTTTAACCTCCTTGAATATATCATCATAAACAAATGTTTCGTGCTCATAAGCTTTCAAATTATAGTGCATCAAATGTCTGGTTACTAATTGATAAGGGTCATGCTTTCTGTGCTCAATATCTACCAGTTTTATTTCTTCTAGTGCTTCAGCCTTCACTTTAGAATGGCCGAGGTTTAGTAATGAAAATTTCCCGACATACACAGAGAAGATTGGCCAGGATTTCTTCTGAGCTGCCTTTATCTCTATTCCAATACCACCCTTCACTATTTGATGTGCTATCTCCCTTAATACCAGTCTGTCCTGGAGGAATTTCGGAAGTGCGTGAGGGGGGATTGAGCAGCCATAAACCCTAACATAAGAGAAGTTTTCATCAATAAACCAGTCGACTATTGCCTTGAGATTTTCTAAAACTGACTCAGAAATGCGAGGGGGTTCACAACCATAAAACATTTTATGCATTGGAATTATTATAAAATGACAAATTTTGTAAAATGCATTCTTAGCTTTTTCTTCCCAAATTGCAGAATGATATTCATGAATGGGCTCGGGGCAAGTTATGTTACAACTCCAATTCATCAAGGGAAAATGAGTCATAAAGCAAACTGTGTCCATAATGTATGCTGACATATAAAAGGCCACTGGTTAACCTTTAGATTTTGCAACTCTGTAGTTTGAAACTTCTTGAGCTAGGTTATCAGACAAAATCTTAATCCAGTTGAAAGTGAATCCTTCTGAAGCTTCTTCTAAAAAGGGCACCCATTCTGTAGGAAAATGGCAGGGATCCTTTTTCCCGAAAAGTCTACATAGCATAATGGCTACATAGACCATGTATTCGTTCAAAGCTGCCATGGCATAAACCCCATGGGTATCGGCCCTAAACTTTGATGGACATCTCCACCATTCTCTAATTAAATCGGGATAAGTTCGGTCTGCCTCAGTACACTCTTTCCTTTGAAATTTAGCTAAAAACTCGGCATTAAAAGTGTACTTAGGATTTGGTGAGAGCTTATACATTACTTGTATATGTTCTGGCCCGAATGAGCCAATAATGACCCCTTGATCATTTAAGATTATCCTCATCAGAATATCAACCTTTTCTAGGGCCCAATTGATCATATCGTTGTACGCCATAAGCCGAGGGCGTGCCATGATCTTATGAAGCTCTGATTCTGCTATATCCCGAAAGTGATTCTCAGAATCAGTATGAGAATTCTTGAATTCGTATTCCAGGAATTTAGAGATTTGTGTCCAAGATTTAATTGAGTCGATAACGTGTGGCATAGTGTTGGATATGATATCTCCTTCCTGTGTATCTTCACTCTTCTTCGGTGCCTTTTTTGGTGCCATGAATTTAAGTTAGATGAAAAACCTGTCACAAAAAAGGAGTGTATGAGCTCGGCTGAATGCGTCTTGCGCTTGATAGTATGAAATAGAAAATGTTGCAAAACACAGACCTTCAAACTCTCTTTTAATTCATTTAACGATGAAGGGATTGACGCAGCTGTCAAGAATTCAAGACATTTAATCCATTAGATATTTACTAAGATACACATTAGTGTCACATATCACCAGTTATTCTTTACTTAAGTGGCTGCATTTTGGCGCTTTTGAATTAAAAAATCGGAACATTTCATTCAATCGGAAACCAAAACGTAAACAAAACCTAAAAAGATTGATTGTCATTAATCATGCTTTCAAAACAGAGTTAAATTAGACTAATCATAGATTAAGAGTCAAGATTTCGTGTTTCGGGATTTCAGGGATCGAGTTGACAAGAGGTATGTTATCACTGAATCCTGATTTTCGAAATCGCGAAATCACGACAAGATTAAATTAGGACTTAAATTCGTTTTAGCAAAATAATTGATCGGTATTAAGTGTTTCAGGATTTCAGGGATCGTGTTGACAAGAAGTATGTCATCGATGAATCCCGATTTCCGAAATTACGAAATGATTAACTTAAGCCTTAAATTTTGATATTAGTGAATTAATTAATCAGGATTATAGACTAACCTCCAAACAAAATTAATTTAGATTAACATAGATTTTGAGTCGGGATTTCGCGTTTCGGAATTTCGAGGATCGAGTTGACAAGAGGTATGTTATCGCTGCATCCCGATTTCCGAAATTGCGAAATCGCGACATGTTTAAATTAGGACTTAATTCCATTTTAGTTAACTAATTAATCAGGTTTAAGGACAAAACATGATTAATTCAGTTTAACACAAATTATGGGTTAGGATTTCGCGTTTCGGGATTTCAGGGATAGTGTTGACAAGAGATATGTTATTGCTGAACCCCGAATCCCGAAATCGCGATATGATTAACTTAAGCCTTAACTTTTCGTGTTAGTGAATTAATTTATCGGAATTTGAACTAACTCTCATTCTTTCGGGAAACTGGGGATCGAGATTTCGTGATTCAATATGTATTGAAACATATGTTTTCAGAAAACCCCGAATCTCGAAAACTTTTTAAAGTTAATCTTAACTTCTTTAGGTTTTAAGCTTATCATGATTAAAAAATAACTTTATAGAAAATGCGTCGGGACTCTTATAACACTTTAGGTTTTTTTTTTTTTGCCTTTTATTATTTAAAGAATAAAGTTTTTCAGAAAATCGGTACTTGGCTTTTGGGAATGATAACGAAGCTTATGCTTTATGAAAAGCCGAAACCCGAAAAAGGAAAGTTTAGGTCTTAGGGATAAAAATTTTAAAATTTATTTCAACATAGGCTCCAATTGGGACCTCGTCTCCTTGTGGGACGAGGAGAACATGTAGACTTAGTGCCTTTATTGGGTTAATGGAGTCAATGGCTTCTTTCTGCAGAACTTTCTTAGGAAGGGGATACAGAGGGAAAAAGAGATTTCGTTTTTACTTCTGAAAAGCTTTTCAAAACTCTCAACATTGTAAACTCAGTTGCAACCCCATTCTTGATCTTCTCCTTCTCGCTACTAAAATTAAGTTTGCTTTAAGGTGATCAAAACAATCCTAGGGAATCCAACAGATCCTGTGGCTTTTGGCTTGCATCAAATGAAGTAATTTCATGTTCTTAATTAGGGAGCCCTGGACTGGGATGCAGATCTGGTTTCGAAAAGGTTGGTAACCAGGGTAGAGTGAAAATTATGTATGACAGCCTTACAGATACCTCAGATATTGCTTCACTGCTAGCAAGCCTGTTCAGTACCTCGGTGAAGTTATCTGTCCCTTTTATTTTACTTTTTGAATACGAAGTGGGGGCAATCAGTGGTAGTAAGTATACCAGGGATGGTATCTGTGTAAAATTTGCAATGTAGGTCTGTCAACTTGCTTTGATTACCCTGGACCAACCCCTTTTTAACTTTCAAATCACTTTAGTCTACAGGGAAAAAGGGGAAGATTAATTCCAGGGGTCTTCCTTCAGGCAAGCCTAAATCCTTAGAAAACTGTTAAGAAACCTAGGAAAGTCAGGATCAACCTAAGCATAACTTTGTTTAGTCGGAGAGTGAGGAGTCGTGAAGATTGGTTTACCTTTTAAGAACTATTTTTCAGCTTCCAAAGTTAAGACGTAATCTCTTCTCCCTCTGTGAGAAAACCGGAAAGATTTTTGGTCTTTTAAGAAGGCAAAACTGAGGATAGAAAGGGGCGACGGAGAAAAGACTTGGAAATGGAAAAACAGGGGTCATGAATTAAACCCAACTCTTGGAACTCTTTCTCAGAGATGCTTTTTTCTTTTTATTTATTTCAATTACCTCTTATCTTATTCTAGGTGAAACTCTTAGGGCCTAGATTTTGAAATCATTCTCTTAGTGACCTATCACACTTACGAGACAATCACCACACTTTTTTATAAAAAACCTGTGTTTGAAAAATAGACTTTTCTAGAATTCACATCTTTGCCTTACCATTTTCGTTCTCTTTTGAAATAACAAAAAATCTTATCTATCACCTATTTTCGGTGAATTTATCTTCCACTATAAGGCTGTCTATTCGATACTTTCACTTGTCAGGCTGTCAGCCAGAATCCTGTAAGGGAACGATACGAAGAGTATCAGGGCTTTTAAAAGAATTGAATATATTGAGAATTTTGTATCCCTACTTCTTACAAAACATTAACCTATTTATTTTTATTTTTTTTATTTACAAAATGCAAGTAGACTTACCAAAGAAAATTATGAAAAAAGAACAAACAAACTGGTATATACAGTGGGAATTCTGGAAATCAACTATTCCATATAGTGTTTTAAATAACGTCCGTTGACAGGGGAGTTCAGGATTTTACCATCCAAATTTTCTAGCAGAAACAAATTTTTTCCTTCAGGAGATGCAACCTTGAATGGTCCGTACCAGATGTGGTCGAATTTACCATGTTTCGCTGAGTCTTCCTTCCTCGTATTCCATTTTAAAACCAAATCTCTGAGGAGAAAATCCCTGTCTTTGGCTTTACGATCAAATAGCGCTTTCATGTCGTCCTGGTATTTTTGCAACCTTTCGTCTACTTCGGCTCTGTGCTGTTGGATTTCAATCAGCTGATTTATCCTTCTTGTGACATGATTTGGTTCTTCCTACTCATCTTGCCAAAGTTTCATTACGGGAAGTGCTAGATTTATAGGTAACACTACATCGATCCCGTACACCATTTGGAAAGGAGAAGTGACGATAGACTTTTTCGTGCCTATCCGATTGCCCACAGGGCGTATTTCAAATGTACATGCCAATATTTCTTATTTTCGCTCAACACTTTCTTAATTATATTGATTAAGCTCTTGTTTGAAGACTCGGCCAGACCATTTCCTTGAGGGTATTATGCTGTGGAATGACCAAGCACAATATTATATTTTTGGCAAAAACTGACCATAGCCATAGATTTAAAAGCCTGTGCGTTATCTGTGACTATCTTTCGGGGGTAGCCAAATCTAGACAAAATATTCTCTTCTAAGAAATCAATTACCACCGAATCAGTAGCCCTTCTAATTGGAATAGCTTCCACCCATTTGGTGAAGTAATTTGTTGCAGTCAGGATCCATCTATGCTGAGCGCTGGAATGAGGATTAATTTCTCCTATGAAATCTAATCCCCATTGCTGAAAAGGAGCTTCCATTTTGACTGGAACCAATGACATCGCTGGAAGCTTATGCTTACCTGCGAATAATTGGCAAGGGTTACAAGCTCGGACCTTGGCGTTGACGTCTGAGAAAAGTTTGGGCCAATAATACCCTGCCCTCAGGATCTTATAAGCCATTGCCCTCCAGGTGTGGTGTCCTCCACATACTCCTTCGTGAAATTGGCTTATGACCTTTTCTGTTTCTGATTCGACCAAACACACTAACAAGAAGCCAAGAGGGTATTTCCAATACAATTGTATTTTGGATATACAATATTTGACTGCATGTAGCTTCAACCTTCTGGCTTTAGATGAGGTCAAGTCACTTGGGCACTTCAAGGTCAATAGGTAAGACACTATGTCTTTGTACCAATCTAATAAAGCAAACTTCTTTGCGATTCTGTTTTCAACTATTGGTTCATCGAGTTCATTAATGTCCACAAACTCTTCACTTCTCTGTAAGTCATTTATCCCGAGAGCTCTGAAATTTGATTCAGCTAAGAGTTTAGCTAAACCTTTCCCCTTCACTAGTTTCGTTAGTTTAATCTCCAAATCGAATTCTTGAATTTTGGCAAGCCACCGTCCTCTTTTGCCATCACTGTCGGACTGAACCAAAATATCTTTTACGAAACTAGTGGGTACATATGCAATCACCTTAGAATGTAACACATAGGTTCTGAAAGCCTTTAACGCCTTCACCATAGCATATGCTTGTTTTTCCATTATATTATATCTAAGTTCGGCGTCTCTAAGACTTTTGCTAAAAAAGGCTATCGGTTTCTCAAAACCTTCTTCATTTTTTTGGAGGAGAACCGCGGCGAGTGTGTGTTCGGAGGCGAATGAGAAAATAAGAAAATCCTTTAGATAATCAGGGCTTGCTAGTATGGGTGCCTCGCTTATAACCTTTTTGATGCATGCGAACGATGCTTTAGCTTCCGCTGTCCATTTCACTTCGCTGTTTTTCTTTAGCATATCTATGATCAATTTCACGATTTCAGCAAAGTTTGGAATAAATCTCCTCAAAAAATTTATTTTTCCTAAGAATGACTGAATCTCTTTTACATTCTTAGGAATATTTATTGTGTCTATAGCTTCAACTCTTTTAGAGTCAATTCTAATTCCATCTCGAGACACAATATGGCCCAAAAGTTTACCTTCTTGCATAGCGAAGTGAGACTTTTTGGGGTTTAAAGACAAACCAAATTTGCAGCATTTTTCAAACGTCTGCTTGAGATGTATCAGATGATCTTCATTAGATTTAGAAAAAATGGTTAGATCATCAAGATAGATAACAAAAAATTTGTCTCTTTCACCAATGAAAGTGATATCCATAGCCCGTTGGAAAGTAGCACCTGCATTCATCAAACCAAAAGGCATCTTATCATACATAAATGTACCCCAAGGGGTGGTAAAAGCTGTCTTTTCTTTATCGTGTTCACAGACGACGATTTGATTGTACCCGAAAAAACTTTCGATCATTGACATCCTATTTGCCCCAACTACTTTTTCTAAAACATGATCCATTTTGGGTAGGGGGTAATTATCTTTGAGGGATGACTTATTTAGATTTCTAAAATTGACACACAATCTAATTTCTCCGTTTTTCTTTCTAACAGGGACCAGGTTTGCTACCTAGTCAGAGTATCTCAACGGTACAATTATTTTTGCATCCAGGAGTTTTTTGAATTCCTTTTCGATCACGGGCAATAAAATAGGATTAATTTGTCTGAGTTTTTGTCTAAAGGGTTTGACACCAGGTTTCAGGGGTATCTTATGTTCGATCACAGAGGTGTCATAGGTTCTCAGCTCTTCATATGACCAAGCAAAAACGTCCTTGTACTTTGTAAGCAACTCCGCGTACTTACTTTTAGTTCCTGGGGGTAAAAATTTGGATAGTATCACCAACCGAGGGTTTTATTTAGTACCTATGTCACAGTCTTCAACCTCTTTAGGTTGAGGCTGTAGAGTGGATTTTGAAGGGATATCATCTTGATTAAATAATCTTTCCAAGGGAATCAGGCCTTTGGGAATTTGGTTATTTTTAAGAACGAACATTCGGTGATTTGCGATTTTATCATGAAACTCTTGAGGATCCTCCCCTTCCTACATGATCCAAATAAGATCATTTTGATTTTCTTGATCAGTATGTGTTTCGACAAATTCATCTATTGATTCTAAAAATTTGTGAAGCTGTTCATCGTCTTCAAAGACTTGCCAATGCTGTATGTTATTCGGTATTGAAGGTCGATGCCTCATTTGTATGTGATACTTTAATTTAAATGTGGTGGGAGGTGTGAAAGTTGAGGCTGCTTTGGCTAACACATCAGCTTGTTGGTTTTCAGTTCTTGGAACGAAATGAACGTTCACAGGGGAGAAGAAATTCTCGATTAGATCCCAGACACAATTCCTGTAGGACCTCAACCTAGGATGTTTAGTGTGGTACCGTCAGTTTACCTGTTTTATGATTAACTCAGCATCACCAAAGACTTCGAGGTTTTTTATTTTTATTCTCCTAGCAACTTCTAATCCTAAAACTAAGGCTTCATACTCGCATACGTTATTTGTGCAGTCCACGTTCCACTGTAACCTATAGGAAAAGGGAATTAAAAATTGATCATCAGGAGCCACAAGGAGTGCCCTTGCTCCAGCTCCTAAGTAGGATGAAGCACCGTCAAAAAACATTTTCCATATACCAGTACTATATACATTTTTTTAAATTTTTTCTTTTTCGGTGTTTTCTTCTGTACAACTTTCGTTTATACCTACTTCAAAATCGTCATCAATAGATAAGATACAATTTCCTAAATCTTGATCGACAATATATACAGGGTGGTTATTTGGGTTATGTGGATCACCCATCATGAATGCCAACCTAGTCTCTCTGTAAAGACGCATGTATTGTCCTCCAAAAACTGGAATCGTAGCGTATGTCATGTCAAGCTGGAGAGATCCTCCAAGCTTGGCACCCCATGATCTAGATAACATCATACCATACTTCGGAGGGATGTTGACGACCACTACGTCCATAAGAATTCTTTTTGCGGGTATTTGTGCCAGATTGACCACCAGGTCTTCAATCATGCCTATGCATTTGACCTTTCTTGAGTCAAATGAATATAAGTCTCCATATGGCCTAGTGATTTTGAGACCTAGTTTCTCCATAATGGATTTTGGCATCACATTGTGAGATGCTCTAGAATCTAACATGCAGTTATGAAGTAGGTGGTCAAACAAGGTCAACGTGATATAGAAGGGGGCTACAGTGTCTCTCACACCTTCGAAATGTGGACCAAAAACTATGTTTGGCTTGTTATCTTCTAAGTTGATGACATCTGCCTGGCTTTCGTCTTTTGAAAAGCTAATCATCTTGGCAATTTGTTTTCCGTATATGGGATTTTTAGCTAGTTCAACAAGGGGGATAGGGATTTTGATTTTATTTATTTCGTTTTCCAGATTAAAATTTCCCAGGGCCTTGTCGCTCTCTATGTTTGGGACCTCCATTCCTTTCTTTTCAACTTTTCTTTGTGGTGCAGACTTGATTTCAGTTAGAGGAACCTGTGTTTTCTCAGCGGGTGTTCCTACTCACTTTGATTTGACAGGTTGTGTGTCAGCGGTTTGGGTTTTTGCAGTTTTTTTCTCAACAACCTTTGGAGCTGCTTCATCAATTTCGCCTCTAGGAAAAATCTTTTTTGTTGGGGGCGGTTGGAAGACTCTTGTTCCTAGGTCTTAAATTATATTTTTCTTGTAGTTCAGCTATAATATCATCCACGATACCCTGATAGGCCAAATCTTCAGACGTATTGTTGCTAACATTATCTTCCGATCTAATTTCTTTATTTAAGGATTTTTCGTAATCTTGTCTCGATAAATAAGGTGATTTATTATCGTCGCCAAGATTATTAATATCCTCATCAAACTCTTCAAAATATTCTAGATCTTCCTCTCCAATGAGGTTTTCACTTTTGAAGGGGGTTGGAATCTTTTGATCCTCATTTTTAATTGTTTTCTGTGGGGCCTGAGGATCAAGATTTCTTCTAAAATCCTTCCTGGGAAAATTATCCCTTTTCGATTTCTCTAGTTCCATTTTTGAGATCTTATTTGAAAGTTCTCTAATAACCCTAGCCATCTCGTCTATTTTATCTCCCAAGGATTTACCCAATCCCGAGGATCCACCTTGTTCTTTGAATTTCCTATTCTCTTTGTTCCCGGTTTCTATTTTTGCTTTTAATTTCCTTGATGCCATCATGTTTGATTCAATCTCAAGAGCATCATCTTGCATTTTTTTGAGATCTGTTGATCTCCTTTCTCTCAATAATAAAGCGAAATCAGGATCAAAGGCTCTAGTTAAAGTCACCTTTGTTGCGGGTTGAGAAGGTTTTACCTCGACCGGGATTTTATTATACAACTTGTTAAACCTTTGCATGAATTCTAGAACTGATTCTGAATTTTTCTTTCTAAGGGCTCCGAATTTAGTTAGGTAATAGAGGTGGTCCCTCCTCTCCCCTGATTGTCTGATAAAAGTATTTTCAAGCTCTTCGTAAGATCTTAGAGATCCAGTTGCTAAAGCTCAGAACTAGGTTCTTACCTGTCCTTCGAAAGTCTGAATGAGGAGTCTAGAATAGACATCTTCGTGTTCTATTCTGAGGATGTCGACAAATTGATCAAAAAATTTTATGTGTTCTTGAGCGGTCAAATCTCCTTCGCCTGTAAATTTGGGAAGGCTTTTCATATAATTTTCGGGAAGATCGTGTAGGGGAACTGGGAGGACAAGGGGGGCATATCTAGCAGCTACTTTAGCAAAGATTCTAGGAAGCGATGCTTGGCCACCTGCTGGTCCTCCCGGGGCACCACCTCCAGCTCCAACACCTCCATGTGCAACCATTGATAGATTTGAGGCTAAAGCTCGGAATGTGTGAGGAGAAGGTTCACAGAAATCTGGGGAAAATACCTCAGGAAAAGAGAACGTATCGTATGAGAGGGGAAGCAAGATGGATCTTTCAAGTGTTTCCGAAATGTTCAATTGCGTAAAATCAGGCTGACAAATAGTATGTATGGGTGAAATGATTTGTCTAAGGGATCTTCGTGATTTTAAAATCTTTTCCGGATTAGAGACTGGCGAGGTCTGCTTGTCGTCCGAGTTCTTTCTGGTGTTCTTTCGGCTAATAGCTAGTTTACTTATTGTGGAGTCACCAAGTGAAAAATAAAAGGTATCCTTAGAAGGTTTTCTATCTTTGTTCACTATCAAAGAAATAAAATGTCAATGTCGTTCTTCCCAGGGAAAAGCTTCGTTTCTTCCTTCCCAGGCAATGGCGCCAAAAAGATGTTGTTCCTGAGTTTATACTTTAAGGCTTTAAAGTATACCGTCAAGGCATCCGTAAAGGTAAAGGTAATTAAAAGGTAAGAATAAAAAATAAGGGTAAATCAGAGTTGGTTTCTCAACTGCCTCTGTCTAGCTTCCCATTGTTCTTGGATGTTGATATCTCTCTCAATGGCTGCCCATGAACGTTCTAATTCAACCTGGTTAGTTTCTATTTGTAGAATAGTATTAAACATGTTTAAAGCAATGCTAGTTTGATCTTGGAGGCCAGGTTCTACGTTGGGCTATCTATTATTTGGGACAGTCATGGAAAATAAAGTTTTAACTAAATATGAAAAGTTTGAAGATTTGTTGCTTTAGTTTTTAAAAGATGAAAAGAGAAAAAGAGTTTTGGAACTCAAAATAATAGCATAATAACAGTTGAGGCCATTTCCTGTACTTGAAACAATTTTAAGAATAGTAAAATAACAAAGTAATACTACTGTGAAAATATGAGGCTTTAATCAAGAAATAATTTCATATTGTAACATGAGACAAAGAGGAAAACAAGATTTCTAATGAAACGTAAAATATAATCATTCAAATGATCTACAGGTCTTGAAATTGCTGATAGCAATCACAAAGGAAAAACTGTAAATAATTCAAATAACCAAATCAATTCAAACTACAATAGATATGTGAAATAAACTTATAGTTAATCATTCATTAGAAAGACGTAAGAAGAAAAATATTGAAAAATATTGGAAACAGAGTAAAGAACACATAGCTTCAAGTTGACAGAATTCAGAATCTCGTCTGTATTATTTATATCACAGTGGATTGAAAAACTTTTTAATACAATCGGCTCTCTCAAAAACCAAAAGCCCTTTCTTAGTCTTGTGAAAATATATTTATACATGATCACCAAATATTTTTCCGTTGGTGATTAACTAACTTCCTAAGACTACGGTTACATGAATGAACAATGTCGAACTGTTTACATTTCTATTTTAACTACTTTGTTATTTCAATAATGAAAATATACAAAACAATATTTTCATGTCTGCATTGACAAACTTCCTTATTCTGTCTTAAGACAACGAATACATTTTCCCAAAAACTTCACCAAAACTCTGGGAGCGTCTGGTATATCTTTTGCCTCAAATATGAAGAACTTTTTCTATAGTTTGGGCAGACGATCTTCAATTATCTTCCTTGTGAACTTAATAGTTTGCAACTTTAAGTTCGACATCACTATCCATTTATCGATTTTGGTGACATTGATTACCTTTATTTTTGGGATCTCCACCTGCATTTCCTCCAGATCTTCCTTGAATCTTAGTTGGTGCTTGACAATGTTAATTTCTCCTAATAACCCTGAACAATTGTTTTTTCCAATGTTCAATAAAGCTTTTTCTAACAGATCAAAAATACCTTGACAATCATCATTGACCTCTCTGGTTAGTTTTCTGCAAGGTCTGCCTCCCACACCTTGAGTATTACATCTCCTTTAACCTGCTCCGAAACAGATAGTTTTTGAATCTTTCCGACCTCCTCCTTTGTTGAAAGGGCCATTGCTTTTTGGAAAGTCATTCTGGCTGCTTTCACTTCTCTTTCTTTCTGGAGAATATTCTCCAAGGATTTATTTGTTTCCTGAAAGTAATTCTGGACAACTTCCAGATTTAAAAACACTCCCTGTTGTTCCTCTTCTATCTTCAAATGTATTCCCAATACCTAGGCCTGGAAAATTTCAAGCTCTACCACTTGATTTGAAATGGAACTAATCTTATCTTGTAATTGTTTATTTGTTTCTTCTTGCTTTAGGACCTGTGCCTGAGTAACCTGTGTTTTCTGATTTGCTTCCTCTAAGCTTTCTTTCATTTTTTGAATCTCTTGAATATCATTTAATCTATCTTGTTCTAAACCCTTTTTTATCCCCCAACTGATATTTCTTTCAGTCTCTTTCAATTGACCCTGTAGCTGAGCTATCATTTGGTCTTTTTGTTCCAACATAGTTGTCAAACTTCCCACAGAGTATAAATTTGCTGATGCTAAAGCTCCCATTGTGCCTGCTATTTTTGAAGCGAATTCTCCCTCTTTAAGTTTTTGTCCATCTATAATGATTTTGTGCTTTTTAATCATCATATCTCCTCTTGGATTCATTTCATGTTTCAGGATAGCCTTCCTCATTTTATTGAAAAAATAATCGGATGAAGGAATCTCATCCCTGGAAATAGGCTCAAGATCACTAACGTATAGAGATCCCTCATGGGGGTTTCCATAAGTAGACTGCAATGGAGTCAAGGAAGTAATGGGACTTCCAAGTTCTGTCGATGCTGTTCCTCCTACCTTTTTCGGAAAACTCTCTGGGGTTTCTGAAGGTGTTTCTAACTCCTTTCCTTTCCCTGTCTCTGATTTTTTTGTCTGAGGGACTCCTGTTTCCTGTGAAGGCATTTCACCCTCCTTCATTTTTCCTTTTGTATTTGCTTTATCCTGTACATTTGTTTCAAAGCTCGGGGGAGGCCCTTCCTGCTCTGGAGGTGGGGTTGTGGGTTCACCCTGCAAAATCTTTGGTAAACAACTTTGCCTATGACTTTGGAATGACATGAAATGAACCTGTGAGTCAGGTGACATGGCCCGTACTCTATTCAATACTTCTTCATAGGTTTTAACCTCCTTGAATATATCATCATAAACATATGTTTCGTGCTCATAAGCTTTCAAATTACAGTGCATCAAATGTCTGGTTACTAATTGATAAGGGTCATGCTTTCTGTGCTCAATATCTACCAATTTTATTTCTTCTAGTGCTTCAGCCTCCACTTTAGAATGACCGAGGTTTAGTAATGAAAATTTCCCGACATACACAGGGAAGATTGGCTAGGATTTCTTCTGAGCTACCTTTAGGTCTATTCCAATACCACCTTTCACTATTTGATGTGCTACCTCCCTTAATACCAATCTGTCCGGGAGGAATTTCGGAAGTGCATGAGGGGGGATTGAGCACCCATAAAATCTAACATAAGAGAAGTTTTCATCAATAAACCAGTCGGCTATTGCCTTGATATTTTCTGAAACTGACTCAAAAATGCGAGGTTCACATCCATAAAACATTTTATGCATTGGAATTATTATAAAATGACAAATTTCGTAAAATGCATTCTTAGCATTTTCTTCCCAAAGTGCAGAATGATATTCATGAATGGGCTTGGGGCAAGTTATGTTCCAACTCCAATTCATCAAGGGAAAAGGAGTCATAAAGCAAACTGCGTCCATAATATACGTTGACATATAAAATGCCACTGGTTGACCTTTAGATTTTGAAACTCTGTAGTTTGAAACTTCTTGAGCTAGGTTATCAGACAAAATCTTACTCCAGTTGAAAGTGAATCCTTCTGAAGCTTCTTCTAAAAAGGGCACCCATTCTATAGGAAAATGGCAGGGATCCTTTTTCCTGAAAAGTCTACACAGCATAATGGATACATAGACCATGTATTCGTTCAAAGATGCCGTGGCATAAACCCCATGGGTATCGGCCCTAAACTTTGATGGACATCTCCACCATTCTCTAATTAAATCGGGATAAGTTTGGTCTACCTTCATACACTCTTTCCTTTGAAATTCAGCTAAAAACTCAACATTAAAAGTGTACTAAGGATTTGGTGAGAGCTTATACATTACTTGTATATGTTCTGGCCCGAATGAGCTGACAACGACGCCTTGATCATTTAAGATGCTCCTCATCGGAATATAAACCTTTTCTAGGGCCCAATTGATCATATCATTGTACGCCATAATCCGAGGGCGCACCGCGATCTTATGAAGCTCTGATTCTGCTATATCCTGAAAGTGATTCTCAGAATCAGTGTGAGAATTCTTGAATTCATATTCCAGGAATTCAGAGATTTGTGTCCAAGATTTAATTGAGTCGATAGCGTGTGGCGCAGTGTCGGATATGATATCTCCTTCCTGTGTATATTCACTCTTCTTCGACGCCTTTTTTGGTGTCATGAATTTAAGTTAGATGAAAAACCTGTCACAGAAAAGGAGTGTATGAGCTCGGCTGAATGCGTTTTGCACTTGATAGTATGAAACATAAAATGTTGTGAAACACAGACCTTCAAATTCTCTTTTAATTCATTTAGCGATGAAGGCTCTGATGCAGCTGACAAGAATTCAAGACATTTAATCCAGTAGATATTTACTAAGATATGCATTAGTGTCACATATCACCAGTTATTCTTTATTTAAGTGGCCTCATTTTGGCGCTTTTGAATTTAAAAATCGGAACATTTCATTCAATTGGAAACCAAAACGTGAACAAAACCTAAAAATATTGATTGTCATTAATCATGCTTTCAAAACAGAGTTAAATTAGACTAATCATAGATTAAGAGTCAAGATTTCGTGTTTCAGGATTTCGGGGATCGATTTGACAAGAGGTATGTTACCACTGAATCCCAATTTTCGAAATCGCGAAATCATGACAAGATTAAATTAGGACTTGAATTCGTTTTAGCAAAATAATTGATCTGTATTAAGCATTTCGAGATTTTGGGGATCGTGTTGATAGGAAGTATTAGGAAGTATGTCATCGATGAATCCCGATTTCTGAAATTGCGAAATGATTAACTTAAGCCTTAAATTTTGATATTAGCGAATTAATTAATCAAGATTAAAGACTAACCTCCAAACATAATTAATTTAGATTAACATAGATTTTGAGTTGGGATTTCGCGTTTTGGGATTTCGGGGATCGTGTTGACAAGAGGTATGTTATCACTGCATCCCGATTTCCGAAATTGCGAAATCGCAACATGTTTAAATTAGGACTTAATTCCATTTTAGTTAACTAATTAATCAGGATTAAGGACAAAACATGATTAATTTAGTTTAACACAAATTATTGGTCGAGATTTCGCGTTTTGGGATTTCGGGGATCGTATTGACAAGAGATATGTTATCGCTGAACCCCGAATCCCGAAATCGCGATATGATTAACTTAAGCCTTAACTTTTCGTGTTAGTGAATTAATTAATCGGAATTTGAACTAACTCTCATTCTTTCGGGAAACCAGGGATCGGGATTTCGTGATTCAATATGTATTGGAACATATGTTCTGAACAAACCCTGAATCCCGAAAACTTTTTAAAGTTAATCTTAACTTCTTTAGGTTTTAAGCTTATCATGATTAAAAAATAACTTTATAGAAAATGCGTTAGGACTCTTATAAC
>JASDQU010682418.1:3493-16649 GCA_032191745.1 Picea mariana | reverse complement strand
TGAAGGACTTCGCGTGGCACTTGGTTCTAAAATACCACAATGGCCTTCACAAATACATCTAAAATGAAATGTATTTTTTTGATATCTCTTCATCGATAATGGCTTATTGATATGCTATCAAGATCCAATGAAAGTTTCTATAGAAGGCTAAGAGAAAGTTTGGACCTACAAATCAGCTAGAACAAAATAATGGTAAATGCATCCCTAATTAGAAAAACAAAGGATATAGCAAGAATAACCAACCTTAGGGAAACTAGTTCGAGCCACATGAAAAAAAGAGTAACATGTAGTTGAAAGACAATGGAAAGTGGTGTGAGATCCACAAAATCCCTTGGCACGACAATGACAATTATAGTTCCAAACTATTGTTGTTGGCCGAACTAAAATCCTTGAAATTTGATTCTAATATGAATAAGGGAAAATAGATCATCGACACAAAACCTAATGTTACCATCGCTACCATAAAGGTCTAGTGAGAGGAACTAGAGGTGCACGAAAAAGGTGAGTGCTTCTTCCACTCACAAATGTGGGTGAAGGGGACTTCGCTACATTTCATTATTGATAATGACAACCACTAGAACCTAATCTTAGTAAAGTTCATTAAGACGCTATGCCACACCCTCGTCCATAGACCATTGGTTGGCTAAGCCAAGGAAGAGACATTTGCATCAATCACCAATGTCATGCTCAGTATGATATCAAGCCCTTCAAATATGAGGTACTGTGTGATGTGGTCCTACTTGAAGTTTGCGATGTTCTTTTAGGAAAACCATTTATGTGGTAGTGTTTTGTTGTTTACAAGTTCAAGTGTAAGGTTATTGTTACATTGGTAGGTCGGCTTTAGAATATACCACAGGTATCCTCAAATACCATAGTGTCTCTTATCACAACAAAGAAGTGGAGGAAAGTAATCTCTTATGCCATGAGATTTGTCCTCTTCATGGTTCGGTTGGAAGATAAACATAAAATCATTGTGACTGCTAAGGCCTTTGAAGGGGTCTCTCTACACAACAAAAGAAGGTGGACATGATGGTGGAAGAATACATAATATCTTCGCCTCACTTGCAAGGGTACCTTTGCACTACCGAGTAAAGAATGCAATTGATATGACATTGAAACATAGTTACCAAGTTGACGAGAACCCTCCAGAGTTCTCGCAATTTTAAAGATCGCATTTAATAACTATTTTTATCCCCATTTCAAGAAGTGTTACTACTAGTAGCACCCTTTTTCTTTTTTGGAGTTAAAATTACAACATTTTGCAACCATGATCTCTAAAGTTGCAAACAAAAACTTTAAAATTTATCACCAAATTAAAAAGTGGTGCTCCTAACATCACATTTTATTTTATTTTTAGCAGGTTTTAAATTACAACTTGTTTCAAATTGTGGCCTTGACAACTGGTACTGTTTCAAACAAAAATCTTAAAATTGACCCTCGAAATGAAAAGTGGTGCTACCAATAGCACCCTTTTTGTTCGGAGTTAACATTACAAGTTGTTTAAAATCACGACCTTAACAATCGGTAACATTGCGAACCAAAACCTCAAAATCCTTTCCAAATTGAAATATGGTGCTACATGTAGCACATTTTCTTTTAATTTCGGGCTTAAAAATTGACAGTGTTATAGACAAAATCCAGAAAAAAAAAGAAAAATAAAAACACAAATATATAGGAAAAAGCCCCCCCAAAAATAGAAAGACACTTTTAAAATAAAATAAAATATATGTAAATGAACATTTAAAAAATATAATGATTTAAAAAAAATTACACACTTAAACCCCCCCAAAAAACTAGTATTAAAAAATTAATAATAATAAAACAAGTTAAAAGAGGAAAACAAACAAAAAAAACTGAATGAAAAAAAATTACAAGCACATAAATTAAAAATAAAATAAAAAAATTTAAAAATATAAATGAAAATAAAATAAAAAGTTAAATGAAAGAAAATTATAAAAAAATAAAATTATAAAAAATATAAAACCAAAAAAATAAAACCCGATAATGAGGAAAGTGGGCAATTCATGGAATTGTCCCTCCATTTCCCTTGAAAATTGTTGGGGGCTTGTAGGAATCACCCTTCCCCACCATAGTTGTTGCCCCAAAGGGAGTGGTAATTCCATGGGTGTTGATTTGAGGGGACAAAGGAATTCCTCTCATTGATGATCCCTTAGGCGTTGATAGTGGGGACACTTCTTTTGTCCCCTAGCGTCAATGGGGGAGCGCTTTCTCCATCCCTTGTCATCGGTGACTCCTTGGACATCGACGGGGGGAAGCACTCTTCCCCCCATCGACACTCAAGGGAATGTCAACCTCTTACGCGTTGACAATGGGGGGTGCTCCATCTCTCCCCTCCCATCGACACCCAAGTGGGAGTGGTGGCCCCTTAGGTGTCGACAAAGGGGAGCGCTCCCTCCCTTCTATTTATTTTAAAATTTTGTTTTTGTTTTTTATTTTTTAATTTTATTTTTTATTTATTTTTTATAATTTATTTTTTATATGTATTAATATGTTTTGGAATTTTATTATTATTATTATTGGATTTTTTTTATAATATTTTTTTCCTTTTTAACTTGTTTTATTTTATTTTTAAATAATTTGAGTGTTTTTTTAATTATTATGTTTTTCCATTTAAAATATTTGTTTATACATACATTTTTTTTGGTTTGAAAAAACAAGTTTTTTCTCTTTTTTAATGATTTTGTGTTTATAATAGTGTTGGTTTTTTAGACCATAGTTTCGAAAATGTTGCAATTTTAAGTGCAAAACAAAAAATGAATGTGTTACTTGTAGCACCATGTTTTGATTCAGAGGGTGATTTTGAGGTTTCAATTCACAACAATGTTGGTTGTCAAAACCACAGTTTCAAACGTGTTGTAATGTTAACCTTGAAAAAAAACGAGTGCTACTACTAGAACCAATGTTTGTTTCAGGGGTTGATTTTAAGGTTTTTGTTTGGAATGGTATCAATTATAAGGGTCATAATTTCAAACAACTTGTAATTTTAACCCTCGAAAAAATGGGTGATGTTGGGAGCACTAATTTTTTATTTGGGGGTCAATTTTAAGGATTTTAGTTGCAACATTGCGGGGATTTAAGCCTATGGTGAACATTTGTTGCAATTTTAACCTAAAAAAAAGGGTGACTCTTGTAGCACTATTTTTTGATTCAAGGGTTGATTTTGGTGTTTTTTACCCAAAAATATGGGTGTTTAGGGCTAGAGTTATCATTTTGAGGTCACAGTTCTCATCAAGTTGGTAACTATGCTCTTGGTGCCCCTTTACCTAATAGTCTGGAATACATATGCCCTCTTATGGAGAATGAGGAGATCAAACCCCAGATTCAAGAGCTAATACAAAAGGGCCACATTCGACTGAGATCCACACCTTGTGGGAGCCCAATTGTGTTGGTTCAAAAGAAGGGTGAGACATGGCAAATCTGTATTGATTACAAAGCTGTGAATAAAATCCCAATGAAGAATCAATTTTGTATCCTCTAGATTGATGATCATCTTGACCAACTCAAGGGTGCCAAGTTTTTTTGTAAGATTGATTTGAAGTCAGGCTATCACCACGGGCCAATCAAGCAAACTGATGTGTGGAACACAAACTTCAAGTCGAAAGAAGGCCTCTTCAAGTGGTTGGTCATGCCTTTCAGCTTAACTAATGCCCCAACAAAGTTTGTGAGTATGATGGATGATATCTTGCGACCATTCACCAATTCTTTTGTGGTTTCATATTTGGATGATATCCTCATCTCTAATAGAACATGCAAAGGAGCATCTGAAGCACTTTCAATGAGTGCTTAACACCTTATGGAAACACACATTATATTTCAATATGGAGAAGTGCTCATTTGACATGTAGAGTGTAACATCCTCACTATAATCCCCATTTTAATTAATGCATAATGTAGATATGAATATGGTTATGGCCAAGTGATGTAATATGTGAATTGTATATTTATGAATTTAATAAATATATGGTGATACCAGCTGCTGGGAATATGGACAGAGATCGGGGATGAATTATCCACAAGAGAGGGGAATCTTTAGGAGTGTTTAAGAGGGGTCCAAAGAGGAAAATAATTGTGGCTATTAATCCAAACCCGAAATTCCAATTTTATTATCATTGGGAGAACCTTCTGTTTTTTGGTTGGGTGTATGAGAGCTCAATCATTAAATACCTATCAGGGGGTGGGTGTAGAAGTCACATCCCATAGTTATTGGAAGCATGGGGCTGAAGTGAAATCAACATTGGACAAAGTGTGCAGTCAAGTGTCTTGGGAAAATAGAGGAAATATGTATGGGGAAGAACATACGATTTTACACATTCAATTTAGCATGAAAAACATGCAGGGAGCAAGGAAAAAGAGCACCAAAGCTAGACCAAGAAGGTTGGGTGAATTCTGGAGTATGTTGGAGTGTTTTTGGAGTGTTCTGGAGCTGAACATTGAAGATATAGGTTGTCATGTCTAAAGAGTGAACTCCTATGTGAGTTGCACTGTAATAACAAGTGTTGATGTTGTTTTCTTGGTAGTTTTTCTTGGCAATGAGTTTCCTTGAGTATCCAAGCAGAGATATTCCTGGTTACCTATGCCAGAGAGACCTTGATAAACAAATGGGATGCCCAATGGACTAAGAGCAGTGAAGGGGTACATTCCTTGGGTCGGGCATGTCAAGAGAAAGAGTGTTGGAGGAAATTTGAGATAGTTGTAGGAGATTACCTATGGGTTGTGGGATTTTGAGCCATGAGTAGACTATGAGAGGCACACTTCTCTTGTGGATTCCTAGCCCCAACTAGGGGGTGACTTGTTGTTGATATTTGGAACAACAAGTCTAAATTTGGGTGGAACGTCCTTCCCAAGTAGTTGGTTGCACGAACGTTTTAAAAGATAAGTGTTTATCTATTTTCCGAGTCTTCTTATGAGTTTTATGGTTGTGTTTTACCTTGTGCATGAGAATGGTTTTTATGTGTTGTTGTAGATGATTAATTGACTTCATTATGTTTCATTCAGAATGTTGTAGATGCATTTAGTTATGGGTATAAGAATCTAGTTAAATACGTGTTTAATTCGTAGTTGATAAGCTACAAGAATTAATTAGCAAAAGTAATCTTCAAATTTATGAGTATTTTTCTACAAGTAATGTTCCTTGGTTAAGCCAGGGTACATTACAGATTGGTATCGGAGCCACATGTTCAATATTGAGTTTGCATGGGCCATTTTTCAGCACATAGAAATTGAATTGCAGAGTTAAAGCTCATAGAATGTTTGCAATGTGGTTGTCAGATTTTCCTAGGAAAAAGTGTGAGGAGATTGCCTGTAATTTTGGTGAATTTGAGTTCAGGGGTTAAAATCCCAGTTTTAATCTTTAAATATGCATGTTTGGGCTTGTAATTGATCGAATTTTGGAAATTACAGTGTAGGCATGGCGAAATTGGGCAAAATCCCCAATTTCTACAACAAATTTCATTGAGGATTCGACATAAGAAGTCAAAGTTTGGGTGCATAGGTCGAGTTGATACGTGCTGGGCCTAAATTGGCCATTAGTAAGCTTAATTTCGGGTTCCATGGTGACCCTAGCGAAATTTCAAAATTATGCATTTTTGGAAAAATTGGAAAAGATTTGAAAATTTGGGTAATTTTTCGTACTATGACATGGAGGCCATGTGGCGGTGATGCGGCAATGACATGGTAGAGGTGACGTGGGTTGCAATTGGTGGCAATATCTATAGTGCGCTTGGTGGGCCCAATATGTGATGTGGGAGCCACATGAGCATGATGGTATAGCCAATACCACAAACCGATGTCACATGGGTAGTGAGGTGGTTTTGCTCAAGGCCACGTAGCAATGATTTTGGAGTGTCGCATCCTAGGGGGTGTGTTAACGACCTTTTAAGTTTGGGATGCGACTTGGCCTCTTCGTCGTCGATCTCGCCTAATATCCATTGTTGGATCATGGAGGAGTGCAAGTTCATGCACGGAGGTAAAAGTGCGGGATGAGACCCACCCATCCCTGTGGCCAATGAAGGGGCACCACGTGGAGTCTATCAGTCAAGGTAGGACCCTTGTCCCATCCGGGGTCAGAGGTGTGTAAGTTGGGAAGGTGGGGCCCATAAAATATTAATATTTTATTAATGTTTAAGGCTAGTGTAAAGGGAAAAGAGGAGAGAGGTAAAGGAAAGAAGATGATGAAGGTTAATGGGGTAGGGCCAAGTGGGCTAGAAGGGTGACATGTGGACCTAGAATGCCACATAGGAAAAATTGTCCTACAGTTAAAAAAAACCCGAAGTCTAGAGTCATTTTATTATTTTGGCATAATTGGAGCAAATTAATTTAGATTGAAATGAAACTTCAGGCTTTTGCCCACAATGAGGAGATCTACCAAAGTTCTAGACAATGCCACTGCCCATTTTTTCTTGGATTAGTCAAAATTTCCAAAATAATGGTTTTTAAAGATCTGGGTCCAGATCATTGGCAGAGATCCAAATTAAGCTGAAATTCTTGGAGAGAGTCTAGAAAATAGACATGGAAATAACCCATGAGGGAATTGAATAAATTGTAAAGGGTTTGGAATGGGGGTGCTGAAATAGGCCAAAATCCATTATTTTGGGCCACTTTTTCAGGATTTTTTGGATTTTTAGAGGAGGAAAAGGGTCCCCAGATGGAAAATCTAGAAAATTTTATTTATTCAACATTTTGTATACTCATGAAACCCGACAACTTTGGTTGAGTGAATTTTTCCAAAAGTGCACAGTTTGGGTGATAGCTAGTTCAGCTAAAAATTCCAAGTCTGAAAAAAGGGTTGAAAAAGGACAAAGTTGTCAATCCATATTGTTCTAGTTTTTTACTAGAGCTTCAGATTGACAATATGAGAGTTGTTAGGAATTCCTTGTCATCATTGTTATCTATGTCTCATAGAAAAGTTTCTATGGTTCTTGACATATTTAATTCTACAAGTGGCAGAAGTTGGTGTCTGAGATTAATTGCACTAGAATGAAAAGTGTACAAAAAGGGGTAAATTAACAATACACAGATGGCTATAACTTTCTGCTCAGAACTCAGAATTGAGCAAGAAAGCGGTCACTGGAGTATAAGTTACAATCAACTCAGAAAATTGATCCGGGTAGTATAAGTTACAATCCGTCTATCAACCAAGAAAATTGATCTGGGTAGTATAAGTTACAATCAATGCCAAAGAAGATGATTGATGACATTAAAGAGCAGGAAAAATTATGCATTCTTTTCCAGAATTACGTATGCATATATTTTTGTCTAACAAAAATTTATTTTCATGCACATTTTCTTGCAGAATTTGGAGGTATAAGAAGCCAGTTTGGTTCCTGTATGAGAACCATAGCCATGGAAGATGCCAAGGGGTCCTACAATCATGAAGAGGAATTCAGAGGGCTACATGTCAACACAGGAACTGCTGAGACATAGTCTAATGGAAGAAGAGATAGGTAGGAGCCTATAACTATGAAAAGCCTTCAGAGAGAAGTGCATAGTTATAGGGTAGATAATGAAAATATTATCAAATCCTAGGAAGAGATACTTTAGACTCTAAACATGATGCAGAGGCAAGCCAATAAAGACTCTAGCACAAAGCAAGTAGATAGTGCTAGACAAGTAACAACATCTAGATCCCATAGCAGAAGGGATGAACATGAGAATGATATGCAATCAAGGAGCATGAGGAGGCACCATCATTCCCCAGAGAAATCCAATAGGGGAGATCATGCAAGTTCAGGTCCAAGAAGCAACCCAAGTGTGTATAGTGTCAGGAGACAGAGGAGAAGGCCCGAGGGAGACATCTTGCAAGGTAAACTTAGGAAAATCAAGCCATCAACTTTCAATGGTGAGCATATGAAGGGAGAAGAGGTCGAGGCCTTGTTGTTGGAAATGAAGAAATATTTTCAGCTGCATGATGATCCCTCCAGGGTAGAAACAAGAATTACAACCTACCACTTGCAAGGAAAGGAAACCATGTGTTGGGATCAACTTAAGCAAGCAAAACACCTTGATGAGACGAAGGTCTCATGGAGATAGTTCAAAGGATATTTTCAAGAGAAATATTTATCTAAGAATTACTATGAAAGAAAGATGAAAGATTTCTTTGAACTCAAGTTGGGAAGCATGACAATGGATGAGTATGAGAAGAGGTTCTTTGAATTACTAATGTACGTGGAATTCATAAAGGATGAGAAGGTAAAAATCCAAAGGTTTCTAAGTGGGACACTCTCTTTGTACAGTGACAAGATACAATATGATAACCTTAGGACTTTGGAAGAGTCCATAAGGAGAGCAAAGCACCTTTATGAGTAGAGCAGAGGAAGACCAGTTTTCCAAAAAGCCTCGAATGACAAGATGATGGGTAAAAAGGAGAAAAGGCATACAGGTTTTAAGCCACCCTTTTTTAAGAAAAAATCACAAGCAAATAAATAAGGGAAGTCAACCCAAAATTAGCACAAGAAAATAGATTCATTTGGGAAAAAGGCCAAGGCAATATCTTGTACAATGTTGGGGATGTGAGAGAAATCACTTATATAGGGACTGCCCTCACAAAGGTGAAAGAATGAGGACTGTCCACAACATTCAAGAGGTTGAAACAATTGAAKACATGAGAGGAAGCATGCCAAGKATTTATGTAKCCTTAGACAACAAGMAAGTAGAGTGATCCCCCATGATTGAAGTGGAAGGTAAGATTGATAACCATCCCATAACAATTTTAATTGATTATGGAGCTAGCCATAGTTACATAAAATCTAACATTGTTGAAAGATTTCACTTGCAAAGGAGTAAGCATAAGAAATCTTGGTTAGTTCAGTTAGCTATAGGGGCTAAGAGAAAGATCAATGAGTCGATTAAAGATTGTTCAACAGACACAAATGAAATTAATACAAAGGTAGATGTGAATATCATACCATTGGGTTCATGTGATTATCTAATTGGCATGGATTGGTTGGAAAAACACCATGGTGTCCTAGACTATTACAACAAGATAATAACTTGTTCTGATGAGGGAGGGAAGCATGGCAAGATTCAAGGCATTTCGAGAGCTGTGACTGTTAGAGAAACTTCAACCACGCAACTGAAAAAGAGTTTCATGAAGGGATGTCAAATTTTTGTAGCCCATATGGAAGAGGTAACCAGAGATAAAGTGGCAATTATTGAAGACCATCCGATCTTGAAAGATTTTGAAGATGTTTTTGGGGAAATCCCAGGATTTTCACCAAAGAGAGGCAATGATTTCTCCATTTATTTAGTGTCAGGAGCTACATCAGTGTCCAAGACACCTTACAAAATGGGCACACTAGAATTGAAAGAGTTGCAAATGCAGCTTGAAGAGTTGTTAAAGAAGGGGTATATACGCCCAAGTGTGTCACCTTGGGGAGCCCCAGTTCTTTTTGTGAAGAAGAAAGATGGAACCTTGAGGCTGTGTATTGATTTCAGATAACTGAATAAGGTCACAATAAAAAACAAACATCCTTTGCCAAGGATTGATGATATTTTTGATCAGTTGAAAGGTGCAAGGATTTTTTCCAAGATTGACTTGAGATCAAGTTATCATCAAGTGATGATAAAGGAAGAGGATATCAACAAAACAATGTTTAGAACAAGATATGGACATTATGAATTTATAATAATTCCATTTGGGCTATCAAATTCCCCAACAATTTTCATGTGTCTGATGAATGGAGTGTTCAGGGAATACCTCGAGAAGTTTGTAATTGTTTTCATGGATGATATTTTAATCTACTCCAAGATAGAAGAAGATCATGAGAAACATTTAAGAATGGTGATGCAAGTTTTGAGAGAGCATATGTTGTATGCCAAGCTAAATAAGTGCATCTTTTATCGGAAGAAAATTTACTACTTGGGGCATATTTTTCGTAGATGGGATAACAGTTAATCTTGAGAAAATAGAGGCCATTGGAGGATGGCCAGTTCCAAGAAATGTGACAGAAGTAAGATCATTTATGTGTCATGTGGGTTATTACCGAAGATTCATAAAGGGGTTTTCAAAGATTTCAAGCCCAATCACTTCTTTGCAAAAGAAGGGAGTGAAGTTTGAATGGACTCCCAAAAGTGAAGAAAGTTTTCAACAATTGGAAGATATTTTTAACAAGTGCACCAATATTAAAGATTGCAGATCTAGATGAATATTTTGTAGTGTGTACTGATGTGTGCAAGGAAGGACTCGACGGAGTCCTCACTCAAAAATAACATGTTATATGTTATGAGTACCATAAATTAAAGGAGCGTGAGAGGAATTATGCTACACATGACTTGGAGTTAGTAGCAATTGTTCATGCATTAAAATGTGAAGAAATTACCTCATGGAGAAAACATTTGAGCTAAGGACAAACCACTGTGGTCTAAAACATTTGTTTGGACAACCAACACTAAATGCCAAACAAACTAGATGGCACAAATTTCTAAGTGAAAATGAATTTGAAATTAAGCATATAAAGGGCAAGGAAAATCAGGTGGCTGATGCACTCAGTAGAAGAGCTCATGAAATGCATATTTCATCCATAAACATGTTCAACATAGATTTAAAGGACAAATTTTAGAGGCTACAAATTCAAACCAACAATATGTAAAAATAAAAGAAACATTACAACAAGGCAATTTACAAAAAAAATGTAATTATTATGAGTTGAAAGAGGATGGAGTCCTCGTGTATAAAGGGAAAATGTATGTGCCAAATTTAGGAGAGTTGAAAAATATAGTGTTGAGGGAAATGCACAATGTGCCATATGCTAGTCACTCGGGATATCATAAAATAATTGCAGCTGTAAGAAGCCAATACTTTTGGCCAGGAATGAAGAAAGAAGTGGCCAGTTACATAGCCAGGTACCTAGAATGCCAAAAGGTGAAAACAGAGCATAGACATCCAACGAGGCTTCTACAACCATTGCCCTTCCTGAGTGGAAATGGGAAGTGATTACAATTTATTTCATTACAAAGATTCTAAGGATAGTGAAGCAACATGGTTCCATCATGGTGGTGGAGGAAAAATTAACAAAAGCTGCACATTTTATTCTTGCGAAGACTACACACAAGGAAACAAACATTGCAGAGATCTACATGACAGAAGTTTCTAGGCTACATGGGATGCCTAAGGAAACTGTTTCAGATAGAGTTCCAAATTTTACCTCTAAGTTTTGGAAAGGGTTATTCAAAGGCTTTGGGACAAATTTAAATCTCAGTACAACGTATCACCTAGAGTCGGATGGGAAAACATAGATGACTAAAAAAATCGTTGGAGAGATGCTTAGAATGTATGTGATAGATCAACCATCAAAGTGGGAAGATTATATCCTTAGTGTATTTTGTTTACAATAATGGGAATCAAGCCTCATTAAAAATGAGCCCATTTGAAGCATTATATGACAGGAAGTGTAACACACCAGTGAGTTGGGATAACCCAATAGACAACCCTATCATTGGACCATAATTGTTAAAGGAAATGGAAAGATAAATGGCAAGAACCAGGCAAAATTTAAAGGTTGCCTAGGATAGGTAGAATTTTTTTTTTTTTTTTCCTCAGAAAAAAGCGTAATTCTATTCATCCGAAGAGAACCATGTTGAAAGAAAATCTCCCTGCGGACAGGTAGATCTCCTCAAAGAGCTAGACTCTTGACTCTAAGACAGAAAGTGCTTATCATGGTCACTGACTTACTTTTAGATCTAGGTGGACTAGTGTGTGAGGAGGAAGGAGAAAATAAGTACCTTTAATCGACGTTTGTCCCTGTACACTCCGAGTTGAGCTCTAATCTTTCGCTCCTCAATAAGCCCTGTAGACAAACAAAGTACGACCACTTCCTACTCTATCAAGATTAGTTCGAAATAGGTCTATCTACTAAAGAGACAAATTCATGTGAGATTGAACATGAATTAGAAAGAAATAGGCCAAGCAAATTATATTAATGAGGACAAAACATTGCTTACAACCATAGATGAATTGCAACAGTTTCGTCAAGTCCTACTTGTCTACCCCTTGCTCAAAATATCCACGATCCGAATGATGATAGCTTCACTAATTTCTCCCTATGAGATCATAGGTCTCTTGCCTCCAAAATATCTCTGTTCCAGCACCACTTATAAGATCATAAGTTTGGTGTGATTCTCCCTTTTCAGTCCCCTTTCACCATGAGAAAGCTTGCTTATATAGCCTTGGAGAGGATCAACAACTTGAGATATCCTTGGGGTGAGTTGAGGATTTGCCTCCTTCAGTTGAGGATCTACCCTAAGATCATGGCTCAACTAGGGATTTGAGCTCAACTGCCTTCTAAGAATGAAAAGAACCTTCCCCCATTCATCTCAACAACTCAATTGTTGCCTAAAATAGGTAGCGCTCCCTCAAAAGGGCACTCAGAGCGCTATAGCGCTCCCTAGTAGTCTTTAGGGGAGCACCAGTGCTCCTGAGGGTAGGAGCACTCCTGCAGCAGGGACAAAGAGCTTTATAATGCTCCCAGATAGTGTAAGGGGGAGCGCCAACACTCCCAGAAGAGGTATAGGGGAGCGCTTCCCTCAAAAAACTCAGTTTTTGAGGTGCTTTCAAATGGCAAAAGGTTTGTAAGCCTGCTGACTCATTTCTCCTCTTCCAAATCAAATGTTTGAGGTGTTTCAAGTGTCCTTCTCATGTCATTATAGGCACGACATAGGCATCATGGCAGCATGCTTTCTTTGACACTTGCGACACTTGTGAGCAACATGCAACACTTGTGAGCAACATGCGACACTTGCAACCTTTGTAATGACGACACTTGAGACACTATCAAAGTGAGTATTTTTGATGTGTAACAAACCAAATTACATTTTGTAGGTGCTTTAAACATAACCCAAACATGGGAAAAATTTGGTCAGAAAATAAAATCCGGAAGAGGCTAATGAGCTGGTTGATAAACCACAACAAAGTATACAAAAAAAAGAGCTGAGAACATTCCCAAAAGAAAATAGATGTCCAGAAAACCGCACGAAATTCCACCACAGAGAAGCATGTCGGAAGAGCAGTGCCATACAAAATACCTTGGAGAAAATATTGATTCGGATTTAGGACCGGAACGAACTGATTAACAGACTGAATACAATCAACACAGAGATAGGAAGAATAACATAAATATTCAATGAACAATATCTTTTATTT
>JASDQU010682417.1:32341-45256 GCA_032191745.1 Picea mariana | reverse complement strand
AACTTGTGACATGATAAGATCATTATGGTAAATGAAATAGAAGTCATCAAGGCTCATTTCATTTAGATGTGGCCATCTCTTAAAGGGGAAGATGATGAAATTTGATATTGCGTGTTTGAAATCTACTAGTAGACATGGCATATAAGGTCCAACACACAATTGATAGGATAAGGAAAGGAAAGTAGGCATTGCAAAATACATTGGCAGTCATGAAATCATATGAGCTAAATGCAACTTCATAATATGTAATGGGTACACATGAACTAGTTACCAAGTCAATGGAGGAAATGAAAGACAAGTTACAAAGTTTCCACTGAGTAATGTAAATAGATATACAATGCAACTCAAAATTGGATACAGGTCGTCAAACAAAGAAAGAAGTTGGTTGAGGCATTATAGGAGAAGATTAATTAAATGCATAATGAGGTCAAGTAACTATTGGACCCAATGCAAAATGAAGCTAAACTAAAGGAAATAAAAAAACTCTAACCAAGAATTGGACAAACTATTTTAATTGCCTAGGTATGTATAAGGATGACTTCATCAATTAAGACTAATGACATTGGAATGATACTTAACCCTGCAAAAAGTACATACCTTTACCAATGTTGATAGGTCATCTATACAAGAATACCATCCCAGAGATCCAAACCATGACCATGGAAATTCCGATGTAACAAGGCTAAACATTTTGGTTAGAAAATGGGAGAAGGAATTAGATGCATTCCTTCAATTTAGGGGTAAAGTTTTGGAAATGGTCCTAGAGTTGGGTCCTTCATTTAGAAGGATTAATTGGATTGAAGATTGTTGGAAGAAGTGAAAGGGATTGGCAACATCATTATGGATTCCAGGGGATCAAGGAGTAGACTAGTGGAAGACTAAAGACACCTAGCCAAAGATTGAGAAGTTATTATTTAGTTCATAAAGGAAGAACTAGAAGTAGGCCAACAACTTTTGAATTTTGAATTCCTAGCTTTGATGCAAGTGTATAAATGTAAAATGCCTCGACCTATTAATGGGTTGGATAATAGAGAAATAGGTTGGATAATAGAGGAATAGAGACTATATGTATTACCTATTAGATGTTGACTCTAAAACTATTATGTAATATTATTAAAACGAAAATTAGAAAAAAAAACATGAAAACCAAAAATCAAATATAAACCAACCATAAACCAAATCCATTTATTCTTCTACTGACACATATATAAATGATGTCACCAAAGATTATAGCAATCCATTTATTCTTATTTATTCTTCTACTCACACATATATAAATAAGGTCACCAAAGATTATAGCAATGACTCATAGTTTGGTAAGTCAAATCTCATACGAATTTGATAGACTGATCCTACTCACTCCATTTCTATGTTTTCAAGATGATAAAAAACATTACTTAGAATTCAAGAGAGAATCAAAGAAATGAAAGATCATGTCTGGATCCCAAAAAAATTGTTATATTCATCATATAACTATATATATTAATCAATTAATTTTTGTTGTTGTTGTGACTGGTGGAATCGGCAACTCGTTGTTCTCGTACTTGCGAGACATGGGGTCGATTCTCGTCTGCTACTTCTATAACCTCTAGGTGCATCCACACAACCCGCAAACATGGGGCATGGGTAAATCGAACTTGAAACCTCCTTTTTGCATTTCCTTCCATTTACACGACACTTGCCAATCAATCTACACCCCTGCAAACATTAATCAATTAAATATTACATATAACTTTAAAATCAATCAATACATAAAAAATAATATTTCTTATTTACCGTAGAGATGATTTCACCAACATAGATTTGAGAGAGCAAGCAACATCATACTCTTGCATGCTAAAAAAATCCTACATGAAATTGAAAATTGAAATCGTATTTAGACATTATAAAATAGAGTTTTCTAATATATCACGATCATCTTCCCTTATTCTTCGCCATTTGAATTTTTTTTGAAGTGGAAAATTAGTTAGTAGTTAGAGACTTCCCAATATAATTAATAAATAACCAATAATTCCCTTTTAAGTTTGGGATACATATGGAGGGCAAAGTCAATAAAGTCAAAATAAAGGAATAATGTCTTTAGGTTGGAATTAAGGTTAACTTAGGGCACACCACACTAGTCAAACATTTGAATGGAATAATAAACTTAAGATTTTAATTTAAAGTGCCGTGTCATGACTTCTCATAACGTTTTGGCATTTCTCCTTGTAACTCCATTTAATAATATAATAATATGATGCATTGCGTAAATAGATCAAATCAATTTTATATGAATATAATACCCCAACATGATCATTATGGAATAAAAACTACGTCTTTAATCATAGTTAATAAAAAATAAATATGTTTAAATAACCTATAGTGTTATACTGTTATTGAATTTTTTTAAGGATTAGTTTAATTGGTTGAACCATTCGCTTAAAGGCATGTTGTCAATGGGAGGTTTCAGGTCACAAGTTTAAATTTGATTGAATTGTTTAGGTATATTAGTCTCTACTGTGGTTAGAAGTTAAGTTGCTCTCCATTAGGATATTCTGACGAAGAGGGGGGATCCTGTGAGGTTTTCCTTGTAAAAAACAATATAGTATTGCTAAAATCAATAAGCAATGAATGCATCTCATTAATATATATTGCTGCCTAGAAACTCATAAGAAACATAATCATCAAAAAAACATAATATATAATAACTACACACACGTGTGCACGCACACACATGTAATCCCAAGGGGTTAGCTCAATCGATTGTTGCCAATGTTGCTAGGAATTTGGTTATTTCCATTTTAGTTGATGCCTAGTTCGAATCCCCCTAGGTGAGGTGCAATATTCTAGACCGATGAGTTTATTAGGGATTCCATAAAAAAATGTGAGGAAACATTCCTTAGGTTTCCTATCATATAAAAAAATTGAAAGCTTGTATGTCCAAAGAAAATGGTTTTCTAAAAATAGAAAGAAAGAAATATATGTATGTCAAGCATATAAAGATCTCAAATAAACATGGAATGATACCCAAGTTCCTCGTCATTCATCTCCCATGTACTCTTTAGAATCTCTAGTGATATTTTGGATTCTGTGTCTTCTTCCATATTGAGCTCTTTGTAGACATGTGATAATGCAATGGATGAGAAGGAATATATATATATATATATATATATCAATTATTTCACTTGGTTGAACAAACTTTGTCCTTGAGATAAAGTTCTCCATCCCAATGGATCCTCTTACCCAAACAATAACCAAATTTGAGTCTCCCATCACTTGAATGTGTTTAATGCCTCTTTCCTCAACCATTCTCAACAATATTACCAATGCCTTCCATTTGGAAATGTTATTGTATCATTATCCTAGTCTTTATCTGAAATATTTTTGGTGTGATTCTCAAATATCACTCCTCCAACACCACATAAACCAAGTCTAACTTGGCATGCACCATCAAAAAAATCCCATGACTTGTTTTTATCTACCTTCAATGATCCTACCTTCTTTGGACTTTTGGTTTTTGGGGTCTATTTAATTCCTTGAAAGAAAAACATAATTTGATCGTGCAGTTTAAAAAGATGGGATTCCTTGCTTTCAAAAATACTTAAATTTATGGCTATCCATATAGCTCATGACACTATTAAGGATAAAAAATTGAACTACTAACTTGCGAGTTTTTTCATCAAACCATTTCTTCATGCATTCCAACAATCACCCCTCATTCCACCTACCCTTACCCTCTGTTTGACCTAAGATAGAACCCCATATTTCCTTTGTGTAATCACATTGAACCAATAAGTGATCAATGTTTTCACCATCTTTTTCTTACATAGGTTGTAGATACTAGGTTTATGCCTTACTCTTTTATAAAGTGCATTGTCAATGCTTTTCTAGCTAGTGATAGCCACATGAAGATTTTGGATTTCATCGGAGCCTTTGATTTCCAAAATTTCCTCCACCACTAGATATCAACCTCATTTTCTTCCACAAACATGGACTTATACCCTCATTTTTTAGTATACTTACCATGAGATATTTTTTTGGACTAGACTAGTAAGTCCTCTTAAACTTAATCAAATATGAGCCTGTGATAACCTCTTAGTGAATCTCAATCAAAGTTCTGCTAGGGTGCCTTCCAAACATATTTATTTTCCTTCTTCCATCCCTACTACAATATATTGGTGTTCAATATAGGGTTAGCTGCATCCACAAGAACATTAATACCAATATTTCTCAATCTAAATATCAAGTCTGTGGGAAGAAGATAATGTCACACTAACTACCCAAGGGTCAATCCCTAATCTCAAATTTTTTCCATCGCCAATCCTCCATGATATCCAATTCCTTACAAGAAGGAAGGATGGTACACTACTGCAATATGGGGTTGTAGCATTGTTGCACCCCTAAAACCCTTTGTTGAATTTTATTTCAGTTATTTATTATGATTTATTTTTTAATTTTATTTAATTTTTTTGGGCATGCCTTGGCTTTTTGCGACATGTTTTTTGCATCGTCTTTGCATCAAGTTTGCATAAAAAATCACAATGCAAGGTTGAGGTAATGACAAATCATGCCCCATTCTTGCGTTAAAACAATTGATGCATGGACGATATAATCTTGTTGCAAAAAAAAAAAAACAACAACAACTCAATTTGTGTTGCCCTACATGTGCATTTTAATATAAAGTGAAAAGCGACGATCCCCCTCATTTAATTTTTACCTGAACATGTGGAGTAGAGCTTATTGGAGCCAAGAGGGATTTGTGGGGCATCATTAGATCAAAGGTAAAAAAATTGTCATTTCCCTCTTTTTTTTTTTTAATTTGTAGATTTAAAATAAAATAGGAGACCAAATTTGGATTTTGGAGATGGATTTGGGATTTGGATTCTTGAGATGAGTTTTACAAATAAAGAAAAAAGAATTAGGTTTAGAGAATATATCTTCCTCTCTTCCTCTTCCTCTTCCTCCTCTCCTTCCTCTCTTCCTCTCCTTCTCTCCTTCCTCTCTTCCTCTTCCTCTTTCTCTCTTTCCACTCCCTCTCTCTCTCTTCATATTCCCCTCTTTCCCTCCTCTTTTTATTCCACCCTCCTCATGTACATTTTAAACCTTTTCAAGTGAAGCAATGCATACAAATTATTAAGAAAAATAGAAAATAAACACACACACAATACTAAAGGATTTACCTTGAAAAATATTAACCCAAAAAACTAGCCATAACAAGAGATTGAAACTACATTATATAACAATGTCTAAAAACCCAAAACCCTGACCTTAGGATCTAAGGTCATGAAATGAATATGCCCCCTAGGGAGCTTAGTTGGTATGTCAACTTCTTGGGGCCTAAAATTTCTCATACATACTCCATTTGGGGTTCTCTTCATCCCATTTGAAAGACATTGATAATATTTATACCCTACTAGCAATGAAAAACCCAAAAACCTTGTTTAGGACTTAAAAAATACATTGAAAGTTTATGACCTAAAAATTGTTGTAAATATGTCAGGGTTCATGATTAGTTTTGAGATAGTGGAAATATTGAATGGCCACTTGGATAACCTTTCCTTATTATTACTCCTCCTCCTTCTCTTATTCTTCAAATCCTCCATCCTCCTTTTCTTCTTCTTATCCTTCCATTCTTGCCATCCCATCCTTCCTCTCCTCCTCCTCTTCTCCTTCCCCTCTTCTCCTTCCCCTCCTTTTCTTCCTCTTCCTATTTTCCCAAAACACTCCATTTTTTCTTGAAATCCTCCTTACACTCTATCTCCTCCTACTCCTAAATCCTCCTTACACTCTATCTCCTCCTACTCCTAAATCCTCCTTACACTCTATCTCCTCCTACTCCATTCTTGTTTCTCTTCATCTTATTCTTCTTCTTTGATCTCCCCCTATTCTTCTTCTTCTTCCCCTTCTCCTCCCTCCTCCTCGTCTTCCTGTTCCTCTTTCTCTCCTCTTTCTTCTTTCTTCACTTTCTTTTCCCTCTTCCTTCTTTTCTTCCCTCTCTTCCATCTTCTCTTCCCCCTCTTCCCTCTCTTACATCTTCTCCTCCCCCTCTTCCCTCTTCTATTATCTTCTCTCCCCCTTTTTCCCTATTCCTTCTCTCCCCTCTCTTCCTTGAGACTTGGAAAATACCAAGGGTAATTTTTTCATATGGACAAGTTAAGTTTTGAATTTTATGTTAGACAAAATTCTTTCTTGAATATATTTGTGTCTTATGAATTGTGTTATTTGTATACACTCTATCTTGTTTATTCATTTATGTTCTAATTAATTTGCACTAAGTCTCTACTTATTTACTTGCCTTGTTATATATATGGGTTTAGGTAGATCTAAATGCGAAGATTATGATGAGGATCATAGGAAAAAAGATAGGGGAAAATAAAAGGGGAAAGAATGAGTACTTGCAAAAATCGATGACAAAAAAACAAAGGTGAATAGTGATCAACATATTTTATTTTATTCATGAGGGTCAAACAATTATGTATGGAAAGACCTCTAATTCCCAATTACGTATCTCATTTGCTACAACTAGAGGTAATTTTTATTTTGTTAATTGGAGTTCTTCATTTTTTATTTGTATTTTTTAAATTAAGGGAAAAACCATATATGTATGTCATGGAAACATTAATAATGGTTCTCTATGATGAAAATAAAGTGGGAGGAGTATGGACATGAGTCAACCGATGAAGGAATAAAATATGCCCTAAAGAAAATCTATGTAAAGATGGTGAAGGACTTGCAATCCGTGACAACTAAGGTAAATTGCAATTAATTTTGTTCTTAAGTGTGAGAATTCAATTCTTATTAATAAAAAGAAATGGAAGAATACGAAGATGATGGGGTGGCTTCAGGTGATGATCAAAATTTTGATAATGTATCAAGATATGAGCAATTTGACTCCAGTAAAGGTTTCTGATTTGATTTATGTGCTCATGTAGTTAAGCTTAATATTTACATAGGGTTATAGTAGACCACTTGTTTATGGGCATAACATATATTACTACGTACATGTACATAATATTTTCATTTACCATGGGGTGGAAATATACCACTTGTTACATGGAGAAAAATGACAATGATATATCAATTACTGTGAATTTATAGATGTATTTTTCTTTATCATGTGTATTAAAATATATTTATTGATTGAAATATAATGACAATTACCTAATAAATCATTAATTAAATAACATGTGACTCAAATGAGATTCAAATATGACTCTAACATGATGCATGAGCAATTTACTATGATGCAAGAACAATGTAGGTACGATGCAAATACGACGTAAGAACAATGCAGGAATGGCACAAACACAATGTAAGATTGGCACAATCACGACACAAAAGTTATGTCTTACAATGCTCACATGACTCGTGTATGATGCAAACACAATGCCCATTATGCAATATTGACACCCATATCAATGCTAATGCAACCAAAAATACACATGTTTGATGCAAATTCAACATAAAGGTGATTCTTTAAGACTTTTTTTCAACAATATTTGATGCACACTGATGCAAAATTGACACATGCATACTCTCTACATTGTATATTTCATTGCTAATATGATGCCTTTTGGAGTGTGCATCAAAACAAATGATGCAAAAAAGGGATACAACGATTAAAAATTAATGCAAAATCATGATGCATCCACTTGCATTGTGCTTTACATTGTCAAAACCTAAAAACAAATCCCAAAATTTTACACTACACGTTGATTCTATAGGCTCATATTGTAGTAGTGACCAAAGATGATTTCAAAAGGGGATCAAATCTAAGGGCATGCAAGTGGAGTAGTTAGGTCTAGAGAGACGGTTGATAGGAGAACTAAGGTTGATATCATCCCAATGACTCTATAAGGAAGTCACGGCCTATAAGAATTCTTCATCATCGTGGAAGGTTATGGTTAAAGAGTCCAAGGTGCATTCATGCCAAGGAGGCAGGGAGGGAGAGTGGCTATATTAATGTGAAAGGTGAAGGTGCATTTTCAATATCCAAGCCTAAGTGAATACAAGGTGGCTCTGGATCCAAATGCTTATGATAGGTGGGAGTGTATATTATGCAATTTGCGGAGGCGGTCACACAACACAATTGTGAAGAAGATTTGTCCAATCAACCAACATGAATAGGTTGTAAAAAGGTAATATTCGAGACATTTCTTTGGGTCAAAGGTGGTTGAGGATGACAAAATGATAATTAAACTATGGTTACATCCTTCATGTGGAAACAACATCACACAAAAGTACAAAGGCACCACAACTTAGATGGAATACATGTAATCATGTCCATAGAGCATGTTATAGTTGATGGGGGTTGTGAAAACAATGACATCAATTAACATAGACTGATTGCCTAATTGGACTAGAAGTTGGGGTACAACTCCTAATGGGACACACAATCTACCATCAAAGGCCTAAAATTTGGTTGTTGTTTGAATAAGGATAGGGGAACCAAAGCCCTACCGAGTAGACAAGGACATAACACAAGAAAATGCAACTTCATCCACTAAACATTGATGAACAATGATGTATGAATGATGACCCTTATTTGGAAATGGGTGGAAGAAGGAAGATTTTCTAGTATTATTTGCTCCTAGTCGAAGGTACTGAACTTGGAACCTATAGGGGGTACACTTTCATTTGTCCTATTATGATTATGTCCAGTCGATGTTGGGCCACTAGAAGTGAAAGTGGCGTCCCCTAATCTAACAACTAGGTTATACATATCTTGGAAGGATATGTCACATTGGGAGGTGAGCAACTACAATGTGGTGAACCAAGCCGATTCACCAGGGAAATACCCAATGTAGGTTGGACAACAAGTTATAATCCATAAAGGATAATATATTAAATAATAATGTATATGAATATGAGATGATGAGTACAATAAGAATGGGGGCCTTCTATACCCATACAAGGGTGCTCTTTCGTGAAGAGTTGTGACCTTTCACTGGGAAGGTGTCTCTTCATTATTATTCATGAACTATTATGATGTATTTATACTTATTATTATATATTATGTTCATAACATTGCATTCCCCTTAAAAAATGCTTTATCCTCAAAGCATATTTATGGAAGACTTATCTCTTTCTCTGGCTTGTAATATTGTCTCCTTATTCTTTATTCCTAAATTAGTGATAATTGAGGACTTGAAATGATAGAATATTATAATCTATGAGTAGAACCGTCGAATTGTAAGGGAGTCTTCCCACCCTAAATCGATCTTCTGCAAAACTAGGATTTTATAGGGTTCTTGTAGAAAACTTAATGTATTTCGACTCCTTTGATAACTTCTACCTTGAGCATCATTTGTAATGGAGGTAATAAATTTTGACATATCTGTCATTTGTTTCTGTGGATACCTTGACTGTCCTATATATGTCCGATTTGTGCAGTTTGAGCCCAAAATACCCAAAAGCTTTAGCCAAAGGTGTATAAGCATGTAGATGTCTCCAGATAGGGTGTAAGCATGATACTTTCCACAAAACTTCAAAATCTAAGGATGAATTGACCCATAACAACTACACGTGACCCTTAACAACTTCATATGATAACAAATTATATATTCACTTAATCACTTTTTTTTCCCTTGATAATTAATGAAAAATAATTTAATATTAACTTCACACTTTTCAAAAGAAATCTTTTAGCTATACTCCTTCCTTAACTCATGAAATTTGTGAACTTTTAAAACAACCTTCTTTTTTTTAAATTAAAACTTTTGACTTTTTAATTATATATGCTCATTTTATATGTTTCACCATATATTGTTCACTTCTTAAAATTAATATAAAGTAGAAGTTAATTTTATTTTTTTTCCTTTCTGTTTTGTTTTAACAAAGTTCAAGACTTTTTGTTTAAACGGTGACAATTTACCCTTTTACTTTTATGGCAATTGTATGGATTGGTATAATGAGCAATAGAGTTACTGCACCTAAAATTGTACAAAAAATGTTGTACAAAATAACTTGTGGTTGCAAGGTTGTAAATAGTGGATATTGATGTACGTACTCTCTGGTAATAATATTTTGTTTTTATTATTTTATTTTTCTTTATAATAGGAAAAATATATTATTTTATTTTTCCTTATATATATATTCTTTATTTTTTTTTATCATATATATATGTATTTTTTATTTATTTCCACGACATAGATATTTAATTCTTGTGCTGATGTAAGAGAGTTTGAATTTACCGGAAAATTTGTGGTAGTTCAAACCATTCTTTTACACTTTCTTTCTTTTCAATATTCTTGTCAATGAATGCAAGGTGGAAGAAATCTCTTTATTTTTTATTTTTTATTTTTTACTTTTTTAATTTTTGGGTAATAGTTTATTTTTCTTCAATATTGTATTCTACAACTGAAATTTTAGACTTCAAATGGCAAAGGGCCAATTATGGTCCAGGACCAAAAAATTTAGAGAAACTTTATTTATGGCCAAAAGTCAGATTGAGACGAATCTCTGATACCACTGTGGTGAACCAAGTTGATTCACCAGGTAAATACCCAATGTAGGTAGGACAACAAGTTATAATCCATAAATGATAATATATTAAATAATAATGTATATGAATATGAGATGATGAATACAATAAGAATGAAGGCCTTATATATTCATGCAGGAATACCCTTTCATGAAAAAACTTAGTGGAAAAGTTTCTCTTCATTATTATTTATTAACTATTTATAATTATACTTATTATTAACTATTTTGTTCATAACATACAACCTCAATATTCATAGTCAAAGTAGATGAACTAAATTTATGTGAAAGCATAATGCACAAATTATTGAAAGCTACTAACAATCATGAGTTTAATAACATATTTTCCCACTTTTATAAATTAACACCAAAATGAGTGAAAACCTAGATTGCATGTAGATGTAAAAGCCCTAAAGCCCTATATATAACAATAACAGCGATTTTTGCTAGTATGAAAATACATGAAACAAATTATAAAAAATAAAAAATAATAGATTTTGGGAAAAGGGGCACATGCAAGGATCTATTAATCAAAAGAAGAAAATACAAGTAGTTGTTACATTTACATCAAACACTAACCGATCTAATAAAATATAATAACAGTTATGTTAACATCAAATTGAAATCTAACATAAAATAATGAACACTTGTTTTAACAACTAAGATAACACATTAAAAAATAAAAATAAAAGTACACTTGATATTTAGATTTAATAGCTTCTACTGAGATTTGATTGCAATCTGTGAAAAATAATGATAATACTTTAGTGGTCAAATACAGAAAAAGGAATCTAATAATATTTATGATAGTTTTTATAATTAGTTTAAACACAAACATTAAATATTACAACTAACACGAGTCTCGATATATATAAGAATTGGGAATTAGATTATAAATGCTTCTACGCAGTGTTGATTCTCTGTCAAACTTGCTTCTGTACATAAATGGTTGTTGGATTTTGTCCCAATAATTATGACCATCACCAAATTAAATTAAATAAGATAAAGATGCAATAATACTCTCATATTTTGATATATAAACTCTGACAACTTAGGATGGTGTATTCCTCGAATATTTTCTTCCCAAGGTGTTTTGAAATTTATCCATTTTTTTATCATTAAAATTTGTTATTTAATTTTTTTTTTTATCATAGGCCAGTGTAACATAGGTGAACAAATAATTTTAATTCATTGGTTAATTTCTAAACTGGGGAAGGACTATAATTGATAAAAATTATAACTTAGAAAGGTGGTTTTACTTTAAATTGATTTTAGAGTTTGACCCACTCTAATTTGGGGAAGAACTATAATTGATAAAAATTATAATTTAGAAAGGTGGTTTTATCTTTAAATTGATTTTAAAGTTTGACCCACTCTTATTTGGGAAGGATTATAATTGATAAAAATTATAACTTAAAAATGTGGTTTTATCTTTAAATTGATTTTAGAGTTTGACCCACTTTGATTTGGGGAAGGATTATAATTGATAAAAATTATAACTTAGAAAAGTGATTTTATCTTTTAATTGATTTTAGAGTTTGATCCACTCTGATTTGAGGAAGGACTATAATTGATAAAAATTTTAATTGATTTTAGCGTTTGATCCACTTTGATTTGGGGAAGGACTATAATTGATAAAAATTATAACTTAGAAAGGTGGTTTTATGTTTAAATTGATTTTAGAGTTACTTACTCTGATTTAAGATTAGATTTAAGGTATCATATTTTATGTTATGTTAGGAGTTTGACCCTCTTTGATTTGGGGAAGGATTATAATTGATAAAAATTATAACTTAGAAAAGTGGTTTTATGTTTTAATTGATTTTAGAGTTTGATCCACTCTGATTTGGGGAAGGACTATAGTTGATAAAAAATATAACTTAAAAAGGTGGTTTTATGTTTAAATTGATTTTAGAGTTTGACTCACTCTGATTTAAGATTAAATTTAAGGTATCATATTTTATGTTATGTTAGATTCGTATAAACAATTTTTTTTATTTGATTAAAAAAATAAATTAAATTTTTATATGGAAGTGATTATATTAATATAAATTATAACTTAGAAATGTGTTTTTATTTTTAAATTGTTTTTTATGGTTTAATATTTTGTATTTTAAAACTTACAATTTAAAATTAAAATTAGATTTAAGGTATGATATTTTATGTTAATTTTTTTATTTAATTTGAAAGGAATACATGTATTTTTTTTAATTGTTAAGAGGTTATATGTTGATTTCGTGGTTTATATAATTTAGTGTATGGCTACTTAGTGTTACTCTTTTTTTACTGAAGATCATGCTCATTGATGGGTTTACTTTTTTTTTGTCTTTTTTTTGGAATTTCAATGTAACTTGTAGATTTTTTTGGAGATTTTTGGATTTTCCAAAAATGCTAATTGGAATATATTTTTTTGGCTTAGTCAAAGGGGTTAGTTCCCTTTCTTGGTTTGAATTA
>JASDQU010682415.1:52614-68462 GCA_032191745.1 Picea mariana | reverse complement strand
TACATCCATTAAAACACTTTTTGAAGGTACTTGTGCAAGGCTTACAACTAAGTCCTTTATCATACCTATACACTTGACTTTTCTTGAATCGAAAGAATATAAATCTCCATAAGGCCTCGTGATTTCAAAGCCGAGTCTATCCATGATTGCTTTAGGCATCACATTGTGAGATGCCCCAGAATCTAACATGCAGTTATGGAGTAGATGGTCGAGAATGATCAAAGTAATGTAGAAAGGGGCAACAGTGTCTTTGGAACCTTTGAAGTGTGGGCCAAAAATTATGTTAGGTTTTTCATCCTCTAAGTTTATAACATCGGCCTGACTTTCATTTTTGAAAAAATTAATCATTTTAGCAATTTGTTTTCGGTATATCGGGTTTTTAGCCAGTTCTACAAGAGTAATAGGAATTTTGATCTTATTGATTTCATTTTCTAGGTTGAAACTTCCAATGGTTTTGTCGATTTCCATGTTTTGAACCTTCGACCCTTTCTTTTCAGTTTTCCTTGGTTGAGGGGCCTTTGTTTCTGTAACAAGGGTATCTATTTTTTGCATGCTCAAGGGTGGCGTTTTCACTGTCTTTGTTTTAGTGAACTGGATGTTAGTGTCCTTAGTCCCTTCAGTCTATTTCTCAATGCTTTTTGAAACTGGTTCATCAATTTCAAACCTTGGCAGTATTTTTTTAACTGGAATGGTTGCGGAAACCCTATTTCTAGGTCTCATGTTGTATTTCTGGTGAAGTTCATCCATTATCCCATCAGCTATTCCATGATAGGTCAAATCTTCCGAAACACTGTCGTTCTTGCTACTCTCAGTCCCACACTCTATGGTCAAAGACTTTTCATATTCGTGTCTAGTTATGTAAGGTTGTAGGCAGTCATCACCAAGATTGTTCATATCCTCTTCTAACTCCTCGAAATCCTCGAGGTCTTGTCCTCCTACAAAGTTTTCACTTTTAAAAGGAGTTTGGATCTTTTGATCTTCATTCTTAATTTGTTTTTGGTGGTTTTGAGGGTTAGGGTTCTTTCTGAACTCCTTTCTAGGGTAATGTTCATTCTTAGCTTGATCTAGTTCCATTCTCGATATTTTGTTTGACAGTTCTTTGATGATTCTTTCCATATCATCCATTTGTCCTCTGAAGATCTTCCTGATCTAGAGGGTGCTCCTTTCTCCCTGTATTTCTTGATTTCTTTGTTTCCCATATCGAATTTGGATTTCATCTTTCCTGATGCCATCATATTAGATTTGATTTTGAGGGCATCATCTTACATCTTGGTAAGATCTACTAATCTTCTCTCCCTTAATAACAGGGTAAAGTCGAGGTCAAAAGCTCCATTGAAAGTCACTTTCGTTGTAGGTTGTGAGGGCTTGACCTCGGTTGGGATCTTATTGTACAATTTGTTAAACCATTGTGTAAACTTGAGAACAAATTAGAGTTTTTCTTTCGAAGAGCTCCAAATTCAGTCAGATAATAAAGATGGTCTTTCCGTTCACCCCATTGTCTGATAAAAGTGTTTTCAAGTTCAGCATATGATGGTATAGATCTGGCAGCTAGGCCTTGAAACCAGGTTCTTACTTGGCCTTCAAAATTTTGAACCAAGAGTCTGGAGTAAACATCTTCGTGTTCCAATCCAAGAATGTCAGCGAATTGATCGAAAAAATTTATGTGTTCGATTGTTGTCAAGTCGCCTTCTCCCATGAAATTAGGCAGGTTTTTCATGTAGTTTTCTGGTAAATCATGGAGAGGGACCGGTAGAAACAGAGGGGTGTATCTTGTAGAAACTTTTGAAAATATCAGGAGAGGCGGTGCTTGGCCGCCTGCTCCTCCTCCTTGACCACCCGCGGCAGCACCTCCAGCCCCACCTCCTCCGATCGTGGCCATTGTGGAGTTGACGATTAAATTCTAGGGGTTGTAAGGATGGGTTCCAGGAAATTGATTATCTAAGGGGAAGAAGCTTGAGAAAGAATATCTTGGGGAATGTGGACTGGTTCCTTCAGAACCACAGGGTGAGAATACAAGAGAATCAACAGAAGTTGAGTCAAGATATATAGGATAATTGTTTGAGTTTTGAGATGTAGGAAAATGAACTTCGAGAAGGGAGGGAGAATGAGTCACCACAGGAAGTGAGGCAGCTCTTCATTTTCTATCAGTGTGGGAAAAGGCTGAGAAAGCCTTGGTCTCAAAGACCAAATGAACCAGATCTGATTGAGGGGGTGTGACTTTATCAATGGGGTATTTCTCGTAAAGGGGTGGAATACGTGATTCACTGCATTGATCTTCTGAGTCAGACTGTGTAAACTTAGGTCGAAAATTTTTATTTGTGGATGAGACAGTCTGGTGAAAGTATCTTCTTGATTTTAGAATTTTTTTGGGGTCCGAAAAAGGTGAAATCTGCTTGTTGTCTGGATTCTTTCTTGTGTTTTTTCTGGTTAAGAGCCAGCTTAAACAATGTGGAGTCGCCCAGTGAAAGATAAAGGTAGCCTTAGAAGGTTTTCAAACTTTGTTCACTATCAAAGAAAAAAAGCGTCAATGTCATTCTCCCTAGGGAAAAAAATTTGTTTCTTCGTTCCCCGGCAACGGCGCCAAAAAGATGTTGTTCCTGAGTTTATACTTTAAGGCTTTAAAGTATACTTTCAAAGCATCTGAAAAAAAAAAATAGAGGGAGCTAAGAATAGAAAAAAGACTGATAAAAAGGTAAAGGCTATTGTCAGTTTCTCAACTGTCTCTGTCGAAATTCCCAGTTTTCCTGGATACTGATATCTCTCTCAATTGCTACCCATGAACGTTCTAAGTCAACCAGGTTATTTGTTGTTTGTAAAATAATATTAAATAAATTTAGAGCAATGTTGGTTTGATCCGAGAGACCGGGTTGAATGTTAGGTTGCCTTGCAACTGGTACTGTCATAAAGGACGAAAGTAAAGGAGGATAAAAGTTATGTGTTTTCTTTTTAGGTTGATTATCTCTATTCCACAATGTAACGAGAATGATGTCAAAACACAAATAAATAGTACGATCAAATTGTAGGCCTTTTCTTGTATCTGAGTTAAATTTTAAAGAAAATAAACATGCATGATATGGAGAAAAACATAAAGCTATTAGCAAAGTGAGGCATCAATTTCAGAAGAATCTCACATTGTAACAGAAGACTATGAAATGAGAAAAATACTAATGAAGCATATGATGTTGAAATCTAAGCATCTACAGGTCTTGTATCTGTTGATAACGGATACAGAGGAAAAATTGTAAATGATTTGAAATAGCAAGAATAATAATTTCCACAGTAGGGGTTGTACTAAATTGTAGCTAAGAATTCATCAATTAAACATATATAATAAAGATGAGATGACAGGGAAACACATAACTCAGAAGTGACAAGATCTGGAATCTTCAATCTGCATTTCTATTAATTTAGAGTCTCTTCAAAATTACTTCGTCAAAAATGTTTTTTGAGAGAGATCAAAAAGGCCCTTTTTAGTCTTCGTTCCTTGTATTTATACAAGGTCATCCATACTTGATGGTTAACAATCTCCTACTTTCTAGGAGAAAAGTAGTTACAAAACTATAACCTTAACCGTTGCACGATTAACTTTTTTTTATCTATCATTACAATGGTATGAGTTTCCAAACGATACTTCATTGCTTAGTCGAAGTCTCTTTCTCCTTTGATGCTACACATTCAATACATTTCTCCAGAAAATGGACAAAGTTTCTAGGAGGTGTTGGAAGATATTTAGTCTCAAACAGATAAAACTTTATTTGTACCTTTGGGAACTAGTCTTCAAAACCTTGGTCGGAAAACTTGATCACTTGCAATTTTAAACTGGGTTGTACCAACCATCTGTTTATTAGGTTGGCATTGATTTCCTTCAATTGTAAAATTTCAATCTGAATCTTCTTCAAACCTTCTTTGCAGTCCAACTATTGTTTTTCAATGTTTATTTTCCCCAGTGACTCGGAGTAGTCTTTTTTTTCAATACCTAATGCTTGCTTATCCAAAGAATCGAAGATTCCTTCACAATCATCTTTGATTTCTTTGACTATCTTCTTGCTCTCGGAAATATTTGTTTCCCATACTTTGAGCATGATGTCTCCTTTTATTTGTTCTGTGATAGAGAGCTTTAGATTTTTCGTTGCCTCTTTATTCCCTGAACATGCAACCGCTTTCTGGAAAGTATTCCTTGCTGCTTTAGCTTCCTTTTCTAGTAAAATAATATTATCAAGAGATTTTCTTACCTCTTGAAAGTAATTCTGGATGATCCCTATTTTGGAGATCAGTCTCTATTGCTCGGCTTCTATCTTTGTATGTGTTTCCAGCGAGAGGGTCTGGAAATCCTTTAAATCTATAACCCAGCCTTCTATCAAATTTAACTTAGCCTGTAATTGTTCTGCATGCTCCTTTTGTTGAGAAGCCTACACCTGACTTGATTGTATCCTCTGGTTCATTTCGTCCAGGCTTGATTTGAGTGATTGAATTTCTAGCCTTTCAACAGCCCCGGTCTACTCCAAGCTTTTACTCACCTCTTCTATGATGTTCTTCTCATCATTCCTTAACTGATCCTATAATTGAGCTATCATGTTATTACTCTTCTTTATCCTCATTCTCATGTTTCCCACGGTAAAAAAGTTTGTTGTTTTCATGGCTCCCATGGAACCTGCTATCCCTGTAGCGAAATCCTCCTCCTCCAAATTCTATCCATCTATCAAGACTTTATGCTTTTTTACCATACTCCTCTCCTTCATATACATCTCTTGTTTTAGGACAGCCTTCCTCTTTCTACTGAAAAAATAATCAGAAGGAGGAATCTCATCTATGGAGATAGAGGTGAGGTCATCAACGAATAGGGCTCCCGTCTGTGGGAATCCAAAGGCAGACTATAAGGGGGTTAAGGAAGCTATGGAACTTCCCAGCTATGTAGATCCTTTCCCTTTTGTTGCCTTAGGCATATTGACATCAACACCAGGTGATGAAGGGGGAGTAAGCTTACTGGACTTGGGAGGTATCTCGGACCTCCTCTCTACTTCTGTCTCTAGTTTTTTTGTCTGTAAGGTCTCTTTATTTTGTGGGGGGCTTTCAGTATCCTGTGGGACTTTTTTGGGATTTCCCTTCTTCTGTGCTTCCTGTTTGAAGCCTGGGGTAGTATTTTCCTATTCCTAGGGAAGGGTGATTTCTTCTCCTTGCAGTACTTTGGGAACACCACTCTGTCTATGCTTCTGAAAGGTCCAAAAACTAGCTTGCAAGTCGGACGACAGTGTCTGTACTTGTTCTAACACCTCTTTATAAGTCTTAGTCCCTTTCAACATGTCATCCCAAGGGGACTCCTCATGTTCTTATGCTTTCATATTTCTCTGGACCATGTGTTTCCCCACTAACTGGTAAGGATCATGCTTCTTGTGCTTGAGGTCTACCAATTTGACCCCCTCCAATGTCATCACTTCAACCTTGGAATAACCCAAGTTGAGAAGTGAAAATTTTCCAATCTAAACGGGAAAAACAGGCCAAGATTTCTTTTGAGTTGTCTTTAATTCTATCTCGATTCCACCCGTTACTATTTGATAAGCTACCTCCCTACACACTAGTCTGTCAGGGAGGAATTTTGGGAGCGCATGTGGAGGAATCGAACATCCGAAAACTCTGATGTAGGAGAAATTCTCCTCTATAAGCCAGTCATCAATTGCCCGAAGGCTCCCTATGACTAACTCTGAAATGTGGGGGATGCATAGTCGTATAACATCCGGTGTATTGGTATTACCATGAAATGAAAAATCTCATAGAATTAATCTTTGGTGTTTTTTTCCCAAAGTTTAGAATGATATTCATGAATAGGCTCCGGGGTAAGTCGGATTCCAACTCCAATTCATCAAAGGGAAAGGAGTTGAGAAGCATATAGCATCCATGATGTATGTGGACATATAAAAGGTTGTTGTTTGGCCTTTTGATATTGCAGTCTGGTACTCCATAACCTCTCTCACTATGTTATCAGATAAAATCTTATCCCAATTGAAGTTGTAACCTTCTGCGGCCTCATGCAAAAGAGGTACCCATTCCGCTAGGAAGTGGGTAGGACTTTCTTTACCAAAAATCCTACATAACATTATCACCACATAAACCATATACACGTTTAAAGAATTTGTGGCGTAAACACCATGTGTGTTGGCCCTGAATTTTGCTTTGTTTCTCCACCAGTCTTTTATTATGTCAGGATACGTTTGGTCTGACTCAAAACATTCTTTCCTCTGAAACTCACTGACGAAATCTTTATTATAAATGTATTTGGGACAAGAAGACAGTTTATACATTACTTGTATATGTTCTGGTCTAAAGGAGTCGATGAAGACCCCTCAGTTGTCCAGAATGCTCCTCGTTTGCACGTCCGCTCGCTCTAAAGCCCAACTGATCATGTCGTTGTAAGTCAAGATTCGCAGCCGTGTAGCCACCTTGTGAAGTTCAGACTCTACTATATCCTGGATTTTTTTGTCGGCATCATGGGGGAAGTTCTTAATTTCATAATCGAGAGTTTCGAAAATCTGCCTCCAGGATTTTATGGAATCGATGGCATGCGGTATTGTATCAGATACAACATCTACGTCTGGACTCGAGACCTCTGCAACTTCCTCATTTTTCTTGGTGGCCTTCTTGGGCGCCATGGTGGTTATACTAGACCAAAAACCTATTTATAGAGAAAAGTGTATAAAACTGGACAAATGTGACTCGCTACAAAGATAAAGGTTAAGAATGAACTTCGACACATAGGACCTTTATTAATCTCTAAATTTGTGTTGTAGGGAGCGTACTGATATCATTGATGAAAAATAAATGCTTTAATTTGAAAGATATGCTTAGAGATACGAACTCACGTCAAAAATATTTGCATTTACCCGTTATTAATACTGTCGTATATCGACGATTTCAAAGCTGAAAACCCGAAAATCACTACCTGCCTTAATTCCCGAAAAGAAAAAAGCAACTTAGTCATCATTAATCATGTTTTGAAAACAATTTAATCTTTTAATATTAGGGTTTGTTTAAAGAAAACACGATTTCGCATTTCGGAACTTCGGGGATCCTGGGGATAGGGGATATGTCACAAGTGAACCTCGGATCGTGAAATTGTGATGGGATCAGCGAGGCACTAATCATTCGTAAAAAAAAACTTTAATTAATCATGATTAGAGGACAATTACTTTTTAATTTTTACTTTTCGGAAAATCGAGGACCGGGAATTCAAAGGAGAAGAGTTTGAAAATGCTTTAGCAAAGAGAACACCGAATCATGAAATACTAAGGGAGAGATAATTGTGTTTAGGGATTTGATTAATTACGAATTAAAGAGTGTTTTGTGGTGAACAACGGAAAAAGTAACGTTCATTTCTTCCCCCTTTTTACTTTATATTTCTCAATATTTTGAAATGGCTTCGAGATTTCGGTGCCGAGAAAAAAGAATAGTTGAAGATCACACCTCGAGAAGAACCGAAATTCGAAAACCGAAAAGGAACGGGTGGTTCTTACTCCTTTATATTTTGGACTAAGGGTGGCTCCATGGCTCAGGAAAAGATGAAGCTTCATTTTTTAAGGGTGGAAAAATTTAAACTTCGTGTCAACAATCCACATGAATTTGGTTGGGGCATTATTCAAGCCGAACGGCATGAAAAACTCCTCGAAGATAATTTCTTTAGACTTGAAGTTTGTCATCCATACGTAAGTGTGCTTAATCAGCACCTGGTGGTAACCGAACTTTAGATCATTCTTACTGAAAAATTTGGATCCCTTGAGCTGATTGAGAAGATCATCAATCTGGGGGATTGGCTACCGATTATTGACTATGATCTTGTTCAGGGATCTCTAATCAATAAAAAATCACCAAGTCCCTTCCTTCTTCTGTACCAGAACAATTGGGCTCCTATAAAGTGAGGAGCTTGGTCTGATATAGCCCTTCAAAATTGGTTCTTGGATCTAGCGTTTGATTTCGTCATTCTCCATAATAGAATGCCTATATATAGGGACATTAGGTAGAAGAGAACCATGTGTCAAATCAATTAATTTCTTGACCTAACAGTGCAAATGCACCCCAGTAGGCAAGGAAAATATGTCTTGGTGCTCTTCTATTGTCTTTTCCACCTTCTGACCGAACCATAAAGAGGACAAATCTCCTTATCTAAGAGACCACCTTTCGACATTGCTATGTAGAGATCAAAGAGACCGCAGTAGTCGAGACTGCCTATGGTACCCTGTAGAGTTCAAGGCAAAGATGTATTGGTTTTCTTTTATTGTCCTGTCCACCTTCCAACCAAACCATAAACAGGACAAATCTTCCGATCTAAGAGACCACAGTAGTCAGGACTTCCTTTGGTACCCTATAGAGTTGATCTCCCAAAGTAATAATGACACTACAGGGCCTAGATTCATAAATAGCATGAAACTTCCACATATATGTTTGTCTTAAAATAACATCACAAACTTCAAGAGGGGCAACATCACACAATACATCATCTTTGAAGGGTTTGATCTGCATTGTTGGTTGACGTAGATGTCTCGTTATTGACTAAGACAACCGATGGTGTATGGCTGAGGATGTACTATCATTGTAATGTTAAACCTCTTGACAACCTCTACTAATATTAGGTTCTTTTGGATATCATTTTCAACAATGAAAAGGAGGGGAGTCCCCTTCACCCACATCTGTGAGTGGAAGAGGCACTCTCCTTCTTCGGGCTCCTCTGGTTCCTCTAGATGAAATTTTGTGGTAGTGAAGGTGACACTAGGTTCTGTGTCAATGATTTTTTCCCTTATTCGGTTTTGAATCAGAGTCTGAGTCGAAATCTGAATCTGAGGCTTTCATCTCAGCCAACAATGACTTTTTGGAGCAACATTCATCAGTGTTGTGCCAAGGTATTTTGTGGAACTCACACCACTTCCCAGTGTCCTTCTTCAACTTCTCGTTACCCTTCTTTGTTGGTGGCTTGGACTGGTTGTCCTGGGGCTGACCATCGTTGATATGAATTTTGCTTTAGAATTTAGGGCCACCTTTATTGTTCTTTTGTTTCGATGGATTTGCAAAGATTAAATATATCTTATAATTTTTCTTGAACTTTTTCTCGATCTTGATAGCATATTGATAAGTGCCTCTTAGTGAGAAGATGTCCAGTAACTCCATATCTATTTGGATGTACATATTTAGTCCACTGCGATACTTCAGGACTAGGCGTTTCTCAAAGTCTCTAATACTTATCTTTGTGCACAAGGTATGGAACATGTTGGTGTACTCTAGCACCATCCGGTCTCTCTCCTGATGCAAAGTTGTCCACTCATGTACTATTCATCATAGTTTCCAACATGGTAGTATTGCTCCATGAGGGCATCAACAAAATCCACCCAAGTGGGTTCTGGCCCAAAAATTGCATATTCATCTTCGACATGTTTCTCACAGTAAGTTTCCCACCAACATCTGACATGGGGAAGATCTTTAAGGAGCGTGAAGGTGATTTTTTCACTGTTGGAAAAATTTTGGACAGAGAAATAACCCTCTAGCAAACTTAGCCATGTTTCCAAAGTGTCGATGTCTATTTAGACTTCAAATAAGGGAATACCAAAGTTAACTTGTACCTTTAAGGGTGTTKCACCTCTGAAGTGACTATTGGTTGAAGGTGTGGTCGTCACTATTGGCAATTGTCAAAGGATCTAGGTGAAATTATCCATCATATAATTACTCTATTGTGCAAGGGCTTCTTCGAGCAATAGTTTGATGAGATATCCTTCTCTGTCRTCTCTCTTTTCTTCCACCATTCGGGGMCACTTGGGCTGGAAAGAGCGGTTTTCCTCAAGAGAATATAGCTCAAGACCCAACTCTCTATACCCTTACCTCGTCGAGGACATGCATTAAGAAACGACAAGGAGCAGAATACTTTGATACCACTAATCCATATTATTTTGAATGAAATGAAGGCAAAGACATAACAATGAAACACACATATATATTGCAAGAAACAAGGTAATACAGTTAAAATCATATTCTATTAATGATTGTCTGGAATACAAAAGATTGTAAAAATGCAAAGCACGTAAGCTAGCTACAATGGTGGTAGCTTATCTCTGAAGATAGATATGTGACAGCTACGCTCATTTGCAAGACATTTATTACAAATAGGACAAAAATTCCTTTTAACATAAAATCATTAATGACAAAACCATAAGCATACAAAACCCTAACCCCAGAAGAGGAAACACCAAAATCTTTGTAGGCCCCAATGTGGTTAGTTGATACGTCAACTTCCCGAGGGCACAACTTTTTCATACGATCTCTATTTAGGGCACTCGATACCTTGTCTAAAAGGTATATCCAAGGATTACACATTCCGCTCAGCCTATCATTTTCATTTAGCTACATGGTTGGCACTGCCAAGCCAAAAAAACATCATTTAGGGCCTCAAAACAACCTCGAAAGTTTGGGACCCGAAAAACTATAGAAAAACTGCCAAGATGTGGAACCATTATGAATTACTGGAACACGTGGGTAGCCACCAGTATCCACCTAGATCAAAAATAGACTTAGAAAAATCAATAATTGATGGAAAATTTGAAATGTCTAAAAAACTTCACAAAAACGTTAAATGTTGCTAAAAAAATATTTTTTTATGGGTTAGGCGGGTTCCAATTTTGATAGTGGTGTGATTTTGATAGTTTTGTGCCTATCAAAAGATACTAACTAAATAATTGATTTTATTATGAATTTCAGTACCAGTGAAACTTTTTCACACATGATTTGAATAACAAAACATGTGCTAACAATTCCAAAACGAAGAAAATATAGCACAAACGACGTCGTGACCTCCTCCATGTATGGCTCAGAACCACTTGAGCTATACCTTGGGGCTCAAATATTGTGTTGTTGGGATAAAATATTGTGTTGTTTTTTTTTTTCTTGTAATTTTTACTTCTCTCGCATTTTAATTTCCCTTCATTTGGTATCAGAGTGAAGTTTGTTTGGCTAATAAACTATCCCTAAAGGTTTGGATGCTAAAACCATGGTAGCTTGTGGGAACAAGACACATCAATCTCCAATTGATGTGGCAAAGAGACACACCACATCGAGGAGGGCATGGAAGAAGGTAAGTCCTCTGAGGCATGGGAGGATTTGGATATTCTCGATAAGGGAGTTATAACTRGGGTGCTAGAGGGCGTGAATTTCCTGAGTTACGATGATCTGTGGTGAAGCACATCRTATTTCAGATTATGAGAAAGGGAACCAACTTGAATCGAGAGCATGAAGGCCATAGGATGATGGTGTAGTTGATGTGGAAGTAGATGAGTTGCATGTGCATGCGGTATGTTTCCTCGGTGAGGGATAGTTCCCTGGAGAAGGAGGTGATGTTGAATAAATCCAACCATGTGCAACACTTAACACGGGAAAATTTGATGCCTCTGAGAATTGTGTGAGTAGGGAGGTGTTTTCACAGGTAGTGATGCTATGAGATCAGATCAACCTCCAAAGATACAACACATTGTGCATTGTGCACAAGATACTAGAGTGTTGGCTATTCTCGACCAAGATGTTGGTGAACAAAAATGTGTTCTTGATGGTCATAAACTGTGGGATTTCCCAATATTAGTTGGAGAATGTGCTAGGAGCTATATTCTCCTTGGTCTAGGAGATGGAGAATGTGCTAGAAGCTAAATACTGAGTGCAAGCCAAGGAAAGGGAGAATACTTAATTCAAAATAAATATCACCCACAACATTGGTGATGGTTTAAGGCCCATATCACAGTGGGTGGAGATTCCAATGGGGTCTTGTGAGGCACTCTTTATGCAAATTCATCCATACCTTATCTCCCATCTGAAACTTGTACGGTACCCGATGTTGATCATGTGTTGATTGTACTTAACATTGGTCTTCTACAAAATATCATGAATTTGTTGTTGAATGTGCTATATTCGCTCAAAAAAATTGGATGCTTGATTAGCCTCGGTCTGAGCATGGGAATACTCTTCCTGTCTAGTTGCAATGGGAAAAGCTACATCAATGGGGGTCAATGGATAGAATCCCCAACACACCTGAAAAGGGTTGTGGACAATAGAGATGTGGAGGGATTTATTGTAGCTATGTTGAACATAAGGAAGGATCTCATCCCATGTGCATGGATGTTTGGAATTGTACATCCTCAAGATATGGAAAATCATCATGTTGACCACCTATGTTTTTTCATCAGTCTGTGGGTGGAAGGAAGTCAATTTGGTTAGCTTGGTGTCCATCATCGGCCATAGGCTAAACCAAAAAGTACTCAGGAATCTGTTGTCTCGATATGAAATAATGGTCTGTGGGAGCCAAAAATGAACCCAAACACATTCAAAGAATATCTTAGAGGTGGCCTTAGTTGTGATGCTCTTCTTGCAGGGTGCCAAAACTTCCATCTTAGAGAATCTATCAATGACCACGAAGATACAGTCATTCCCATGCTTGGTTGAAGGTAGATTGGACATGTAATCCATGGATATGGACTCCCAAGGCCTATCGAGAGTAGGAAGAGGGGTGTATAGCCCTTGTTTCTTGATGTTTGGTTTGGAAATGGTGCAAGAAATGTAGGATCCGATGTAATTGTGGATATATTGTTGAAGCTTCGACTAATAAAAAAAAATTGTAGTACTGCCACAAGTTTGTCCACACCAAAGTGTCATGCCACTTGGTTATAATGAGCTTCCCAGACAAGCTTTAAATTCTCACTTGAAGGAACATAGAGATGGATCAAATGGCATAAAAATCCATCCTAGATATGAAAGTCTGGAACTAGTTTTCCTACACTCAATGTCTGATAGGGAGCAACAAAGTCAAAGTCACTATTATGTATTTGTGGCCACCCATACGTCTCGTGCCCACAGGAGTTAAGAACTATTGTTAGCGCCACAACTAGGGGTTGAATGAGGCAGTCTGCAATATGGTTGGTGCTTCCCTTCTTGTACTTGATGTTCAAGTGGAATTGTTGTGGGTACGTGGACCACTTCTGATGGCGTTCATTCTATAACTTCCCATGTTTGCGCATGAATTGCAGAGGTCTGTGATCAGTGTGGATGATTTTTTCCTTCCATAGAATGTAATGCTTCCATTTTCGACACAACAGCGTAATGGAGTACATATATTTGTCGTAGGTGTGGTATCTATGAAAAACATCATATAGTGTTTCATTGTGATAGGCTACCAGATGTCCATGCTAAGTGAGGACTGCATCGATAGCATAATTTGAAGCATCTATCTCAATCTCAAATGGTTGTTGTAGGTCTAGAAGAATAAGAACTAGTGTTGAGCATAGGTGATATTTCAAATCTTCGAATACTTTTTGTTGAGGTGCGCCCCAAACAAACTTCGCCTTCACTCCACCCTTGTTCACCTGGATCACAGCCCAAGTGATATGAGAGAACCCCAACACAAACATGCAGTAGAATTTAGTGAGGGCCAAGCAGTTGTGAAGCTCAGCTAGTGTCTTTGGGGCTGTCCAATCATGAATGGCTTGGATCTTGGCTGAATCCACATGCACACCCTACTCATCCATGTTGTATCCAAAATATTGGATTCTTTGCATGTCGAAGGAACATTTCTACAAAATAGCATATAACTTGTGTTGTCACAGGGTGCCCAAGACCTACTGGATGTGCTTCAAATGTTCCTCCTAGGTTTTTCTAAATATGAGGATGTCATCCAAATATACAACCACAAAGGAGTTTGTGAATGGTCACAATATATCATCTATCATTCGCATGAATGTGGTCGGGGCATTATTCAAGCTGAAAGGCATGAAGAACCCCTCGAAGAGACTTTATTTAGACTTGAAGGTTGTCTTCCATACGTAAGTTTTCTTAATTAGCACCTGGTGGTAGCCAAACTTTAGATCATTCTTACTGAAAAATTTGGCTCCCTTGAGCTGATTGAGAAAATCATCAATCTGAGGGATTGGCTACCGGTTATTGACTATGATCTTGTTTGGGTCTCTCTAATCAATACAAAATCACCAAGTCCCTTCCTTCTTCTGTACCAGAACAATTGGGCTCCTACAAAGTGAGGATCTTGGTCTGATATAGCCCTTAAAAATTAGTTCTTGGATCTAGAGTTTGATTTCTTTATTCTCCATAATAGAACGCATGTATACATGGACATTAGGTAAAGGAGCACCATGTGTCAAATCAATTAAGTTCTTGACCTGACAGTGCAAATTCACCCCAGTAGACAAGGCAAATATGTCTTGGTGCTCTTATATTGTCTTTTCCACCTTCTGACCGGACCATAAAGAAGAAAAATATCCTTATCTAAGAGACCACCTTTCGACATTGCTTTGCAGATATCAAAGAGACCGCAGTAGTCGGGACTGCCTCTGGTACCCTATAGAGATCAAGGCAAAGATGTCTTGGTATTATTCTATTGTCTTGTCCACCTTCCAACCAGACCATAAACGGGAAAAATCTTCTGATCCAAGAAACCACCTTTCGGCACTGCTTCACAGAAATCAAAGAGACCGCGGTAGTCGGGACTTCCTTTGGTACCCTATAGAGTTGATCTCCCAAAGTAATAATGACACTATAGGGCCTAGATTCATAAATAGCATGACACTTCCACATATATGGTTTTCTTAAAATAGCATCACAAACTTCAAGAGGGGAAACATCACACAATACATCATCTTTGAAGGGTTTGATCTGCATTGTTGGYTGATGCAGATGTCTTATTCTTGACTGAGCYAACCGATGGTGTATGGTTGAGGATGCAGCATCATTGTAAGGTTCAACCTCTTGATGACCTCTACTGATATTATGTTCTTATKGCTATCATTGTCAACAATGAAAAGTAGGGGAGTCCCCTTCACCCACATMTATGAGTGGAAGAGGCACTCCCCTTCTTCAGGCTCCTCTGGTTCCTCTAAATAGATTTTTGTGGTAGTGATGGTGACACTAGGTTCTGTGTCAATGATTTGTTTTCCCTTATTCACTTTCGAATCAGAGTCTGAGTTGACATMTGACTCTGAGGCTTTCATCTTAGCCAACAATGAATTTTTGGAACAACATTYATCAGTGTTGTCCCAAGGGATTTTTTGTAAYTGATACCACTTCCCAGTGTCCTTCTTCAACTTCTYGTTACCCTTCTTTGTTGGTGGCTTGGACTAGTTGTCCCAGGGCTGGCCATCCTTCCTCTATATTTTTCTTTAGAAGTTAGGGCCACCTTTATTGCAATTTTTTTTCAATGGATTTGCATATATTAAATCTCGCTTATTATTTTGCTTGAACTTTTTCTCGATCTTGACAACATATTGATAAGTGGCTCTTAGTGAGGAGATGTACAGTAAATCCATACCTATTTGGATGTACCTATTTAGGACACTACAGTACTTTAGGACTAGATGTCGCTCAAAGTCTCTAATACCTATCTTTGTGCACAAGGTATGAAACATGTTGGTGTACTCTAGCACCATCTGGTCTCTCTCATGATGTTGAGTTGTCCATATCATGTACTAGTCATCATAGTTTCCAACATTGTAGTATTGCTCCTTCAGGGCATCAACAAAAGCCACCCAAGTGGGTTATGGCCCAAAAATTGCATATTCATCTTCGACATGTTTCTCACAGTAAATTTCCCACCAACATCTGACACGGGGAAGAGATTTAAGGAGCATGAAGGTGATTTTTTTACTGTTGGAAAAATTTTGGACAAAGAAATAACCCTCTAGCAAACTTAACCATTTTTTCCAAAGTGACGGTGTCTATCTGGACTTCAAATAAGGGAATACCAAATTTAACTTGTACCTTTAAGGGTGTCTCACCTCTGAAGTGACTGTTGGTTGAAGGTGTGGTCGTCACTGTTGGCAATTATCAAAGGA
>JASDQU010682415.1:33665-45297 GCA_032191745.1 Picea mariana | reverse complement strand
CTTATGGTTGAAGTTAGAAGAGATGTATCAAATCAAAAGACAAGACACGGAATACATTCCTATCAAGGATGAAGAGGAAGACTCGGCCATCAATAAAGGTAAAGACTCTCCACAATATTTTGATTGCAATAATGTTGATATTGAATCCTCCCCTGCAAGTAAAGAAGAAGACTCAAATACAATAAAAAAATGTTCGGTTAGCATTTATCCCATGGAAGAAGTAGAAGAAGAACTATCAAAGGCCAAACAAAAGGTTGATTGGAGTCTCTATGAATACCGCTATGACCATAATGATTCAGACTATAGCTATCTTCATGACTACACTAAAGAATTTCTTGAAAAGAGTCAAAAGCATATAGTGGAAATAAAGGAAATGATCAAGGACAATGAAAAGATAATATATAAGTAGGATAATCAGTTAGAAGAAAAAGAAGAGGAGATCGAGAAGCTGAAGAAAGAAATTAGTCAAGTAAAAGAAAAGAAGAAGGAAGATGGTGAGCTTAGCAATCAGAAGCATATCCTGRAAATAAAAGAAAAGCTCAAAGACAATGAAGAAATCATATATGAGCAAAAGATTCAATTAGAAAACAAAGAAGAAGAGATCAAAAGATTGAAAACARAAGTTACTAGTCTAACAAAARAAAAGGAAGAGGAGATCRAGAGACTGAAAATTGAAATCAGTCAAGCAAAAGAAGAAAAGAAGGAAGATGATGAACCAAGCAAAAACCTTGTAGAACTAAAAGAACTAAGGGAAAGCTATGTCAATGTTAAAATCCAACTTGAAGAAGCCAAAAGAAGGGAGGAGGTAGTGAGGAACCAACTGAACAAAAAGGAAGAATCATGTCATAAGATGGAAGCAGAAGTTGTGAATCTTAGAAAGAAGGTTGAGAAGTCAAACACCCAAATCAAGTTCATGAACAACTCCATGAACCTGGATGAGATCTTGGATAGTCAGAGATCACCAAATGACAAATCCGGTCTTAGATACAACAAGGAAGAAATCAGTACTCCTAAGAAACCTAATGCAGGTCCTTCATTTGTAAAAGGTGAAAACAGGTCTGACACAACTCCTTCATTTGTAAAGGATGAAGACAGGTCTAACACAGCTCCTTCATTTGCAAAAAGTGAAAGCAGGTATGACTCAGGTTCTTCACGTTCAAGAAATAAAAGCAACACTACAAAATTTAGAAGATTGCATCAAGGAAGACATCCAGAAGCTACTCATATACCTCAAAGTAAGTTTAGAAGAGAGACACCTTCATGGATGAATCAAAGAAGGTATGAGAGTGTTTTTAACGGTTATTGTTTTTCTTGTAATGAATATGGTCTTAAAGCCTTGGATTGTAGGCATCATGGAAGAAAACAATTTGGTAGGTTCAACAACAATATAAGATGTTGGAACTAGAATCATGTTGGACATATTGCTACACATTGTTACACTATGAGATGATACAGTTGTGGTGGATATGGCCACAAAGACCATAACTGTTGGAACTCAAGAAAACAGTCAATGAGAAATGCTTCATACAATACGACAAAAAGAGTAAATGAAACATGGAAGAAAAATGAAGTTGCAGTAATAGAAGATCAAAGAACAAAGTTCAAGAAATCAGGACACTCACAGATGTGGATAGAAAAAACTGAACAATTGAACATGAGTGAAGTTAATTGCTGCAAAACGAATTGCAGTCATATGACAAGCATAGTATAAACTTTCTCAGACAAATTTAGAGCAATGTATAGTAAAGAATAATCTTGGATAAAGATGGATACATCTGGTTAGAGATCGATGAGAATCAATGGGCAGATCCAAGGGTTGTTTGAATAATATGAGCTACAATTTCATAGTGTTCCAATAGGACAGGGACATCCGCAGAAGCAACATTCTGATGTGCAAAATGATGTACATGACATCCTGTAGAGATAACAAGAAGAGAAGCCTTGTCAGAAAAAGATACCCTTTTAGAAACAAAGGGGGAGAACAATCAAAAGCAGAGAGAGCAGAATGACAGGGGGAGTCATTCAGTTATGACAAGAAAAGGACGATTGTAGGAAGAGTTACCCAAGTTCAGATTCTGGTCAGTAACATACAGAGCTTTACCACGAGAGGAAAAACCCTTTGCCATTGATGTCAAAGGGGGAGAGAAACTTCATAAGAGGAAAGCATCATCACAAGGGGAGTTTTGTATATGAATTCAGTGGGTTTCCCTCAATGACAAATGGGGAGATTGTTGGACATATTGTCATTGACGTCAACAGTCGATGTGATGATTTTTTGTTATGATGAATTATCATTGTGATTTATCATAGCTGAGATTGTCATTGATGTCAACAGTATATCAGTTAGCAGAAAATGTCAAACAGTATGTAGAGATAGGAAGCATAAGCTCAGGAGGAGGAGCGAATAGTATGCAGAGATAAAAGACCTCGGAAGGAAGCATAAGCTCAGGAGGAGGAGTGAACAGTGTGCAGAGATCAAAGCTCGGAATCAAAAGCGTAATCTCGGGAGGAGGATCGAATAGTATGCAGAGATCAAAGCTCGAAAGGAAAAGCATAAGCTCAGGGTGAGAAGCCTCAGCAGCTATCTAATCAAGAAATCGACCGTTTTGATTGTCTCATATTACGGATGTTGTTCATATGAGTGACCGTGGGCTTGAGGATCGTTGGAGGATCGTGACTGTCGGATATTCAAGCCAGATCAATGACATGGATGAATTGTAGAGAGAAAAAGAAGAATTAAACAAGTCGCTAGTTCTAAACCCGTAATTGGTCTAGATCGTTACATCTCATAGACTCGAATATTGACAACTGTGGTTGATCTAACAAACGATCAAATTAAGTCAGATTAAGTTGTGATCATCGGATGCACAATTGCCAGATCAACGGCATGGATAGATTGTGAAGATTGGAAGGAGAATTAAACGACTCACTAGTTCCAATCCCGCAATCGGTCTAGATCGCCAGATCTCATAGACTCAAATATCGATGACTGTAGTTGATCTAACAAACGATCATATTAAGACGGATTGAGTTGTGACCGTCGGATGTGCAATTGCCAGATCAACGGCAGGGATAAATTGTAGAGATCGAAAGGAGAATTCAATATTGCGCTAGTTCCAATCCCGCAATTAATCAGGGCCATCAGATCTTATAGCTTCGAAGATCGATGATTGTGGTTGACTCAACAACAACGCACAACTTCAAATTGTGGAGTTTGGGTGATGAGTTAAATCAGTCCCAAGTTGTGGTTCTGCAATCATCCTTGATCGTGGAGCTGCTTCAAGAATATTCACAACCATTGGATCATTTTCGAGTGGAAGGATAGGATAAGCGAGGTAAAAGATCTGAGATTTTATTTATGCAAATTTCCATCAGTCATTGGATCTTTCAGTGGAAGGACATGATAAGTTAGAAGAGAAGCACCGTAGATAGATCAAGCCATCGATCTGAGAATATGATCGACGAACAACATTTAGTTCAGGTCTAAAGATATGAGGAGGTTACGCTCCGGAAAAATATCACTTCAAGATTTTTCAATTTGAGATTCGAAAGACCTGAAGCCCGGAGAATCGAAAATCCGAAATGAATAAGGACCATCAGATTTGGAGGACATACGATGACCGTTGGATTAGGGTTGTTGGTCAGCAAACCACGTCAGTAAGGACACATGGCAGACCACATCAGAATACCACGTCTACAAGGACATGTGGCAGACCACATCAGTAGACCACGACTACAAGGACACGTCGGTAAACCACATCAGCAAGCACATGTGGCAGACCATGTCAGCAGACCACGTCAGCAAATACACATGGCATAATTAGATGATGACAAGTGTCAAGAGGAAATTGGTTTTCCATTTCAACACGTGACATCAATAAGTTACGTCACTCCAGGAGATTTACTTCGGGAGTTTTCACCACCAACAAATGTCAAAATTCTTGAAGTCCTGAAGGACAAAGGTCCGAAGTCACTCTCAGTCGTTGATCTAAGATACATCGGGATTTAGGACAACCATTAGATCCAGGAGAAGGACATGTGCCACATGAGGAGATCCATGTCAGCAAGACTACATCAACAAGGACACATGGCACAATCAGATAATGACAATTGTCAAGTTGAATCGGCATTTTAGGTACGTGCAAATCACGAATATGAGTGACACGTGGCAGCTACTCATCTCGTGACATGTCATCAAGTGACGTAAGCAAGTTACGTCACTACGGGAGTTTTTACTTCGGGAGTTTTACCACCAGCACTTGCCCAAATTCCTGAAGTCCTAAATGTCGAAGTCCCAAAGTGGACACGAGACATCCGATCTGAAGATCACTCTGGGAGCATTCTTGACCGTCGATCTACTACAGTGGAAGGATAGTGTAAGTGGAAGTATTAACCAACAGTGAGCGGTCTCCACCACTTATGACTTACTCAACAAGTGATCACTCTGGAGGAAAATGGAGCAACGTTTATTTGAAACCTCTGAAGTCCTGGATGCCGAAGTCTCGAAGTGGACATGGGTCATCCGATTTGAAGAATATTTCGGGTGCACTCTCAACCGTTGATCAAAATACAGTGGAAGGATAGCGTAAGTATAATAGCCGAAGTCCCGAAGTGAATGGTGGCCATCCATCTCAATGCTTGATTAAGTCCTGGTCGTCGGATTAAGCAATGAAAAGATAGATGTAAGGATCGAATATGACCATTGATCCAATTCCGTGATATAAATAAGAACCGTCCGACCTATTCAACAAAATCTTCTTCGGGAGATTTGAAAGGTTGTGAAGTCCCAAAGCCCCAAAGGGCGAAGTCCCGAAGTCCCGACAATCGTCCATCTCATCGGGAGATTGAATCATAACCGTTGAATTGATAAGCGCTCAAGCGCTCGTCTCGCCTAACATCTGAATAATGCCATTGGTCATATGGTAAAGAGATTTAAAAGGCAGAATGTAATGCATCGCTTAAATTGATAAGCCTGTGGTTCTACGTCAAAGATAATATGAACATGGTTTGAAGGAAGCGTCGATTTATGTAATCACAGAGACAAAGGAAATCGATCCATACATGTGATCGATTTATGAAAGTAAAGGGGGTGCCAGGTGTAAAGTTGAAGACCCGGAATGATGATCTATGGTGGTCCCAAAAGTCGTTGTAAATGAACAAGTTAGTTATAACTTGTTGCCCAAGTCGACCCAATAACTTAAACAAGTTTTGAGCATAAGCAACTATAAATACAACCATGATTGGTTCACTAGATGGTGTGCTTTTGTGAAGAAGACAAGCTTGTGGAAAAGATAGGCTCACTGAGAAAGAGCGGCCTGCGGAGAAAAATGAAGGGGATGCGGACCTAAGGTCTGTGCGAATATCGGAGGGAAGAAGAAGTGAAGAAGACGCGGATATCAAAGGAAAGATAAAGTGAAGAAGGCATGAATTTCAAACAGAAGATGAAGTGCGGTGATGAGCGTTTATGGTATACCTCTGATCATGAAATAGAGTTGATTCAATAATGGATCACTACTACTAGAGTTGAATTACTATATGAACTCTAGTTGGATAGACTGCGTTCTATCAGCAAGCTGGGTCTTGCTTGAGAGTTAGTGCTCTCCGAGGAGTTGGTGCTCCTTACTTCAGTTGGTGCTGATACAAAATAGTTGGTGCTGGAAAAATTCATATTACTATATTCACATATATATACATATCAATTATACAAAAGCTTACACAAACATCTAGTATCTCTTGTGTCCATTGTAATTATGATTTGATTTTTCTTAATCTATACAATTATGTTTTAACTGTTAACTTACAAGAAGAAAAGTTATAAAAGTCCACACACTAATTCACCCCCTCTTAGTGTGGGTGATGTGTTCAATATATATGTGTTATGAATGTTAAGAGATAACCTAGTCTAATGATGATTCTATGACTATCTTAATGGGAAGATTAATGGGATCATCCATGAGTAATGCATGCCCATCCAAGATGTAGTATATCAAGTATGTCATAGGTGGAGCAATGATAGGGGAGAATGATGTATTTATGTTACTACCATAGTGAGGTCATCCCACAAATTAGAGAGTATTAAGGGCATGAAAGGAAAAACTACATAATCATATATGAAAGTATGTCATAGGTGGAGCAATGATAGAGGCGGATGATGTATTTATGTTACTACCATTGCGAGGTCATCCCGCATATTAGAGAGTATTAAGGGCATGAAAGGAAAAACTACATAATCATATTATAGCAAATAAATGATAAATATTTTTGTAAACCATTAATATGAACTCCAATCAACCTTGACCCTAACTTCCCACAAAAACAAAATATCCACTAATACTAGAAGGTGTAAATGCCACCATAACTATAGAACATCACATCAAAAACACATTGGGAATACCAAAAGGTGACGTCAATGTGTATGCTTTCGTTTTTAACTTATGTATTTATCACATCAAACCCTCCCCATCAATAACACTTATATCATCTGATGTGTCAAGTATGGCCTGCATGAACCTTGAATTTAAGCAGACCCACTACCAAACCCTACCACTAAACCTTTTACCCTACTTATAAATAAATATTTTTATTAAAATTTATAATTAGACAAACACATTTATAAAAGATAATATACTATATTTCTCTTCAAAAATTTTTGCATTATTATGAATTTTTTCGTGAAACTTATTCTTTGAAAATTGTGATGAACAAATCTTTTCGGATTATGTTACCACTAAAAGCTTAATTGATAATATTTATGTCAATGAATTCACTTTATTGGTTGAAGCTTCTTGGCGAGCATGGTTGAAATAAAATGAAAAATATTCATAAATTTATTTAAAATGTTATCATGAAAGGACTTTTAAACATATTAAATTAAAAATAGAATAAACTTAAATACAATATATATGTAGTGTGTAACTATAATGATAAGTCAAAGTTTAGATTTCCTCACATTTAATAAAATCTTTGAAATGAAAAAAAGACATAGACTAAATTTTATATTAATTAACCAAATCTTTGAAATGAAAAAAGACATAGACTAAATTTTATATTAATTAACCAAATCTTTGAAATGAAAAAAGACATAGACTAAATTTTATATTAATTAACCTTCCTATCTAATGGACCTAATGATGGTGTAACAACCTAAGTTTGGACCATGTCTTTATACAATTTATGTTGGTGTAATGGGTCTATGCAACTTTAACCAATGGATGGTGTTGGTGTCATTTTAATAACCCACTTACTAAATGGTCTTCTACACAAAAATTGAAGGATATAATGACATAGTAAAGAAAGATGACATAAGGGGTGATGCTCAAGAATGCTTGCCAAAGAAAGCTTGACAACTCCGAGAAAAATCCATATTAACATGCCAATCATTGTTCATGTCAAATATAATAAACATACAAACACGAGTGAAAGGAAAAAGTATGACATGGACATTTCTTGATAAGTGAGATTCATGAGCATATAATGACAAAGAACTTTGATCATCTCTATAAGTAGATTGACTTTGACTAAGTGGTTTTTTTCCCATGATAGTGCAGTTCTTAGTAACTCTGCCAAAAAAAAATTGTGTTTAAGTTGGTTAAATTTGACTAAGTAGTTTTTTTTAAGTGTAGATGTTAGTAACTTTGTGTAGATTTGATTATGTGTTGAAGTTGGTTAAGTTTAATCTGTAGATTTGATTTTGTGTTGAAGTTGGTTAAGTTTAATCATTTTTAAATTTAGTAACTTTGTATAAAAAAAAATAAAAAAAAAAATTATTTTTGTTAAAATTGGTTTGGTATAATTATTTTTAAATTAAAATAGAGTTTTTAATTAATTAATTAATTATATAAAAAGAGGTGTTGGGGGCATACTAAGTTTTAGAGGAAAAATAATATTGACATATGCTTGGGGTCTAGGCATTGTATCTAATGATTTAACATAAACTTGTGTGTTAGTGTAAGAGTTAAAGTTAGAAATCAATGTTAATATTCATTTTTTGATCATCATAAGAGATTCTAAGCGTGTCATTGGCAAAATGGTTTCAAACACTATTGTTGTTGATTACACTTGAAATGAAATACTTAAATGGGCTAAAAAAAACCATTAACTTCTCCAATATAAACTTATTCCTTGTACTATAGGAAAAAAATCAAGCTACATATTATTATGCTAATAAAGCCACCAACCTCTTACAAGAGGGGGTTATTAGCATTAATGGAAATCAAACCACTCAACCTATTCCATAGTTTTTCATGAGTTATAAGCCAAGTATCAAGGAGTTAAGGTGTCACGTGGCCACGTGTGAGGTCATCGGATCGCATCACAAGAATAGTTATAATATGAGACGGGGGGCTCATTTCCACATACCCCTATTTTTGTTGTAACACATTTAAGAATGTGGGCATGGTATTATCTTTAGACATGATGGGATTAACCAGATGATATTGTGGAATAAGAAAACTTGGATCATCAAAGCTATCGTAAAGTACGTATTATTGTTTGTATATTGGCTCGACAAATTTGAGGATCCTCCTCACTTTAGGTTTGGAGAGTTTGCAGTCATGGTGCAGACTTTGGTGATTAACATGGGCAACAGAAATCATTCAGGGGCATCAAATGAGCTCCAAATTCCGTGAATTCCAATTGTGGTAAGTTGAATGAGGAAGCAACAATGCACCAACTTAATGTTGTGATGGAAATTAAGTAGTGATCTCCAAAACAAGGAAATGTATCACTCAAAGAAGTGGCAAGTAGACATGCCTTGTGCTAGTTTTGATGTTTTGTACAGTTCTCAAATTATCTTGTTTGTTTTGTAAAATATACACTTACAAGAAGTATTGGATCATCATTTTGTCTGTGAATATTATTAGGTTAGGTTGTTGATATATAGATAACAGAGATATATGTTACAATTGAACATTTATGAATCATTTTTTAATGTGATTTCTTTATAACTTGTTGGAGTTACTTCACACACACCTAGGATTTACTTTTCCTAAGGTTTTTCCTTGTTTATTAGTCATTATCTAGTCTCTTATATTTTAGGAAGAATATTCCTCTAGGGAGAATATTCTCTTCAGTTTGATCAATTGAGTGGAGTCTAAATACTACATTGGGATTATCACCATGCAACATTGGGATCATTACCAACTAATGCGCATTGTCCTTGAGATCATCACCATACTAGCGCATTAATCATGATTCCCTGATCTCCTCCTCACTTCACTCTGTTTCAATCAGTTAATTGAAGACTGATTGACTAGTTAACTCAGTTAGGTGGCAGTTCACTCTCGTAACTGCCTGAGACACTAGACTAGGTGGCAGTTCACTCTCGTAACTACTGGTGTGTGTCCAGATCACTCTAGACCACCACTATGGGTCATTATTTACTCTTGTATCCTATATCTATTGTAAATTATTCACTCTTTGAGTGTGGAATATGGTTAATGAGAATTCTTCCATTCTTTCTCTCCTTCTTCTTCTTTCTCAAATTCTCTTTGCAAATGTGTGTATTATTGTTTAGCTAGATATATTTTGTGTAGGTTCAACACATTTAAATGGTATCAGAGCCGACAGACTGCTAAGCAAAAGCTAGACCAAATTGTATTTGTAGGTACTGAAGATTGAAGAACGTAGAAAAGATGAAATATATGTTTTACTCACCGATAATACTTCTCACGGCTCATAACTATTTGGAGTGGAAGCTCTACTTATTCTCAAAAGTAGAGGCTTATACCAAATAACCACGGCAATGGAAGTAGAGATTGATTCCACCGATGAGAAAAATGACTTTCTCAATAGACAAGATATGGCCATAGGATTTATCTTCTTGTCTATTTCTCTAGAAATTCTCCACCAAGTATGTGATGTCTCACAATAATTCACTCCAAATGAATTATGGACCAGATTGGAGGTTTTGTTCGGGAATAACGAAGATTGTGAAGATTTCATGCAGGAGGTTGAACAGATAGAGCCAGAAGAGAAGCCATCAGAAGATCAAACATTTTTTTCTGAAGAGTCTTCTACACAAGTATTTGCACAAATTTGTATTCCATTAATTGAAGATGATGTCTACTCCATTTCAGTTTTGTTTTCTTAATTTCATGTGGAAGATATACGGCATGCATCTAAGGAGCCACATGCAGACACTTTTGCATGCACTATGCATGCATCTCAGGAGACAAAAAGTGAGCCGCGCACATCAGACTCAATTATGATATTTTCTGAGCAAAATTTGCAAAAAAAAAAAATCAGATATTTGAATTCCTCTCGGGAAAATATCCAATTTAAAAAAAAAATCATCCGAAACGAAGTTCAGGAAGTGAAGTTATGATCATTTTAAAATCAAAAAAATTTCAACATTTTTCCAGAAACGGTCGCACAGTTTTCAAAGTTTCATCCAAACTTTATTTGGATATTCTTCATTACAAGAAGAGAAAGTGGATATGTGTGGACATATCAATGATGCATTTACTTCATCAGATCCGTGTAGACATCTACATCTTCAAAAAAATCTTCAATGAGCATAGACTTGCACAGTTGCGAGGTCTTCTTGGAGTGAAGGACAAGGTTGCTTAGCAACTGCTTTTTGTTCCTTCTCATTTTTTTTATTTTTTTTATGCATTGTAATTTGAGGGGGGGGTTTCCCATGAGGTTTTCCCTCTTTCCTCACTTTATTTCAGTGTATCTTTTGTATTTTGGTACCTAACATGGCCTCGTTGCCGGGACCCATTCTTTATTTTCACCATAGTGATGTTCAGGGGGGGTGTTGGAGTTACTTCACACACACCTAGGATTTACTTTTCCTAAGGTTTTTTCTTGTTTATTAGTCATATCCAGTCTCTTATATTTTAGGAAGAATATTCCTCTAGGGAGAATATTCTCTTTAGTTTCCACTTCAGTTTGATCAGTTGAGTGGAGTCTAGATGCTACATTGGGATTATCACCATGCAGCATTGGGATCATCACCAACTAATGTGTATTGTCCTTGAGATCATCACCAGACTAGCGCATTAATCATGATTCCTTGATCTCCTCCTCACTTCACTCGGTTTCAGTCAGTTATCTAAAGACTGATTGACTAGTTAACTTAGCTAGGTGGCAGTTCACTCCCGTAACTGCCTGAGAGACTAGACTAGGTGGCAGTTCACTGCCGTAACTGTTGGTGTGTGTCAAGATCACTCTAGACCACCACTATGGGTCATTATTTACTCATGTATCCTATATCTATTGTAAATTATTCACTCTTTGAGTGTGGAACATGGTTAATGAGAATTCTTCCATTCTTTCTCTCCTTCTTCTTCTTTCTCAAATTCTCTCTGCAAATGTGTGTATTATTGTTTAGCTAGATCTATTCTGTGAAGGTTCGACACATTTACAAGCTCAACGAATTTGAGGAGGCTCCCCGCTTTAGGTTTGGAGAGTTTGCAGTCATGGTGCAGACTTTGGTGATTAACATGGGCAAGGGAAATCATTCAGGGGCATCAAATGAGCTCCAACTTCCGTGAATTCCGATTGTGGCAAGTTGAATGAGGAAGCAACAATGCACCAGCTTAATGATGTGATGGAAATTAAGTAGTGAGTGCCAAAACAAGGAAATGTAGCACTCGAAGAAGTGGCAAGTAGACATGCCTTCTGCTAG
>JASDQU010682415.1:0-21900 GCA_032191745.1 Picea mariana | reverse complement strand
AATTTCTAGATTAAAAAGGTTTTTTTTTTTTTAAGTTGAAGAAGATCTTACGTTTATATAAAAAGTTATTAAATATTTATAATTAAAAAAAAAAAAATTATAATAATAATTTAAAGATTTTTTGGTTTGGTAGTGTATTTGTGATTGGGATTAGTTTGTGGTTGAGAAATCGTGACATATGGGTATTTAAGTTGTCAAAATCACACCGGGATCGCATTCGATTTAGGTCACATCAACCCTTATCACCGTGCCCAGGACTAGTATGTGGTTGAGAAACCGCAACCCAGGGGCATCTAAGTCATCAAAATCACTCGAGGATCGCACCCGTCCTGGGTCACATCAACCCTTATCATCGCTGATTTTGTTGGTGTCTCCTCCCGATAGCTGTGGGTTTCGAACCTAGGTCACCATGCAAAACGAGGCCCATCATTTTTTTGGTGCCTCCTCCCGATAGTTGCGGATTTCGAACCTAGGTCACCTTGCAAAACGAGACCCATCATTTTTTTGGTGTCTCCTCCCGATAGTTGCATGTTTCAAATCTGGGTCGTCATGCAAAACAAGGCCCATCGAAACCGATTTCTCTATCAAGATTTGTCTAAAAGAAAATTTGAAGAACATGGAGGTGGGCTTTGATCCACTTATGTATGCATGGATCATGATATCATTTAATATAATATATCTGGGTGCAACCACAGGTTTAACCACTATCTCAAATTGTTCTCATAACTTTAAAGTAAGTAACTCTCATTGAAATTGAACCTTGCTCAATAGTAAAAAACTCATCACTTTACACTTTACGCCATTGAATACAAACAATTCTCAATCCTTTTAGACATAATAATCCAACTTGGTACAATCTTAACTTCCATTATTCAACCCAAATAAATTAAAAATAACTTGAAATCTTCAGGTTTTAGCAAGGGCAACAATTTAGAATTGGTCTTATAAACCTCATATGCTTCTACGTCATGCCACCTCATTAAATAAAGTGTAAATGATGTGTCAATGACACACTGTTAGATTTTTTTATGGGTATATGTTTAATTTAAGTTTTTTTTTTTGGTAAAGAGAGACCTCATGGTAGGAAGACAAACTGTCTTTAATTGACGAAAATAAGAGGTTGAAAAATGCAAAGAGGTAGGAGGGAGGGTAAAGTTTTATTAGTTTATTATAAAAAATTGTTGTTTAAGATAATATATTTTAAAATTTTATTTTATTTTATTAAAAATATTAAATATTATTATTTTATTTAAAACTATATTATAAAAAGCTCGGAAAGAGGACAATTATGAATTAAACATACAGTGATATTTTATGAGAAGAATAGGTCAAAGGAGCACATAGTGGAAAAGTTGATGAAGACGGAGAAATATTGGAAAAAGAAAAGCACGTGTTTTGACTATATGGAGATGGAAATTTTTTTATAAAGGAAAAGTAATTTTAGAAACATCTGAAGAGGACGGGCATGAAAACACGGTAAAAGGAAAGTTCTCATAAACGCAGCTACAATTTCATTTTAAGAGATGAATGAAAATTTTTTACTAATTTATTTTTAAGTTTATAAAAAATTATAAATAATAAAATTAAAATATTAAGATATATTTTTACTTAATATTTAATATTTTTTTAAGTTATTCTTCATCTTATATTGCCATTAAAGTATTGTACAAAAAGTTTGTTGTTGGTTTATCGCTTGGAAATTAGACCAACAACAATATATTAGTTTTTATATAAGTTTATGGAACTTTTGTCTCTTAAAGCTATGAAACTAAAACAAATAGAACCTATGATTGTCATTTAAACACAAAACTAGATGTTGCCTATCATTTACATAACTGCAATGGAGTGGGGTATGGACACCCAAGCCTCCTATACTAAACAACAAACTAAGTAAACTTAAAACCATGAAAATTAAGCAACAAGACGATCCTCAACAACAAACACCTAAGGTTGGGGAAGGTCTAGGTTGGTCAGGTCTAGGACGACCAACTTGTCAACTATTATGTTTAGCTTGTGATCAACTAGTTTGACTTGCATCTGCACATCATCGAGTTGCAACAAGATTTCCTGATGTGCTTCGTGTCGCTCAACCAGAAGGCGACCCATCAACATCTTTATATGCTAGTAAATGTCAATTGTCTTCAAATATTGAGAATTTTGAGCTCAAATGGTGTTCGGATCCAGAATCCATGAGCTAGTCGATTGCAACACCTCCTCGTCTGAGATAAAACGTCTAAGGACTCGCATGTCGACTTCGGATAAGTCTAACTCGACTTTAATCTTCGATGAGGTGTGGGCCTGATAGGCCTCAACTGAGCTTTCAATTGCATCGATAAGATGAGAGCCAGATCGACCTCTAGAATGACGCAAAGATTCCCTCCTGGGGTGACGTGGGGAGCTTCTACAGGTCATGGGAGCAGAAGGGATGAGCAGAACCCACAAGGCAAGGCACAAATGGTGGAACCAAAGTTAGAATGAAGGTCCTAGAAGGGACAACAACAAAGAGAGTGGAAGGAGAACATGGGAACAGGACTGGGATTGATGCAACAAAAGGAAAATAAAGGCAGAGCCCTCGCTTCGACATGATTGAGGGACAAGGTCATGATGAGCTGAGAGTTGGGCCGTAACAACCATAGTGGCAAGAAGAGAGGCCTCTAGAGAGTGAAGCATGTAGAAAATGAGCCAAAGGAGTGGAGAGTACCGATTTGGCATCATCGCAACATGAACATGGTTGAAGTGACAACGAGCCAGGGGGGAAATACCAGGTGTGAAGGTGGTGGAGTTAAATCCCATGGCTTGAGTTGACGAGAGCTAGAGGAGGGTGGAAAGTGCCAACCAACGAGGATGACATGTGGCGGCTCGCCTTGGGAGGCAACCCCATGTCTCGTCGCTTCTCTGTCACTCGATACAAGGGATACTTTTACTTAATATTATTTGAATGAGTTTAACAATTAAGATTATGTGCTTTTGTTTTGAAAATTATAGAATTGAATTTGGAGGGGTAGGATATGTATACCATTATAATTAAGTAGTCAAATTGTTACGTAGAGAAGTCTCTTGCTTTACCAATAAAGAGATCTTTATACAATAATTTGACATCAACTAGGTCATCACTTTATTTTTAATGAAAATAATAGCAAAAAAGATTAAGTCAAATAGTAAAATGAAAGAAAACATAAGAAGGAATAGGCAAAAGGGTGAAATGAAAAAAAAGGTAAAAGGGACTAGTTGGAAGAGTGAAGTAATTATGGTTGTTCAAACAGACTTAAATTGTAGTTTGATTGGAGGATCTTATCTTAATATAGCTATAGTCTAAACGTTCTATGAAATGACTCTTTTTCAATGTTAATTTCCAGGGACCTTTGCCTGAAATCCAGCGAGAAATTGTTAGATTTGCATATTTGAGTGATTATTTATGTATAATTCGAGTGTCTCGGGTTTTTTTTAACATACTGAATCCATTTCTACATTCATAAATGGATTTTTGTGTCTCCAAGGACACACTAAGTGAGCTGGACTTTTCTCATGTTTGCAAGTGTGTATAAGGACGGGAAGCCAAGGGGGGTAGAGGTTCCAGTCAAAGTGACAGCGTGGGATGTGAACCTAGGCATTGTGCCTCCAAGGACACACTAAGTGAGCTGGACTTTGCTCACGTTTGCAAGTGTGTATAAGGACGACAACAAATTTTAAACAACAAAAAATAGTAATTTCGTGCAGATTTATGTCGTAGAATTCCGGTGAAAAAACTATTTTGTAGAAAAGTTAGACAACGCCCTTAATATATATGAAAAATAAGTTTAATTTAATAAACATAAATTTTGTGATGATTCTATTTCTTTTGTAATAATAAAAGAATTAGTATTGCTTATTATTTTAAAGATTAAATCAATTATAAAATATTGGGAACGATAAATTGAGAATTGTGATTACTTTTAATGTTTGATTGGTTCTATTTTAACATCAAAGATGGAACCAATTATGAAATATTGGGAATGATAAATTGAGAATTGTGATTCTTTTTTATGTTTGATTGATTATATTTTAACATTTTTTTTTTGTAAATAAAAATATTGTATTAGCTTGCCTTAGCAAAAAACATACATGTTTGAGTATACATTATAGCACGCCATCTGTTCTTCCACCGTAGTGGAAGCCGAAACACGTGGAAAATACAATTGTTCATTATTCATAAAAAAAGACAATTGTCAACAAACAAACATAGGGACTTGCCACTTGTTCTGCCACAAGCGTGGAAACCAAAACAGGTGGTGGACTGAGTGCCCCGATCAACTATCGATCCAGAACTAGAGTTTGTGGTGTGCAAAAAACTTAACAATTAGACAAGAGAAAACTAGACATGAGGCGAACCCGGGCGTTCATCCTAGCGACGTCGGAAGACGAAAGGCTGGCAACAAGTTGGGCACCAAATTTTCTCAGGCTCGCTTGATAGGGAGTCATACAGGACGTCCAAACACTTGTTGAGGGTGCACTGGTGGTGTTGTTGCTCTGCCAAATCCTTGCACATCTCGAAGATCAAGACCAAGTGGTCTTCTGTAAGCCTGCAAGAGACGGGAGCTGGGTGATCCTGTTCATCAGCTTCATCGCCAACCTTGTTTGTTCCAAGGTCTTCATCCATGGCAGCAGTGGCAAAATCATTTACAATGGAGGAATCTGTGGTAGGGTCCTCTTCCACAGTGGCAATTTAATCTTGTCTTGAGTGTTCCTCTTGAAGAGAGATTTCCTCTTTCACAATGCATCTTGTCTTGACTGGCTCCTAGAAAGGGGTGGTGGTGCAAGTGGTCGATCGTTGTTCCAAGGCGATTGACGGCAGGAAAGGCATAATTTCCTCCCAGTTAGGAGAAATTTCCTCTTCCACCGAGCAACCTCCATGGAGACCCTATGTGCTTGAAGGACGGGGCTCCGGTTGAGCCGCTTCATACCAATTATGACCAGAAGAAGGTGGGTGGTCCGAGCTGTCGCATGGGATGAGAGCTAAAGAGGTTGGTCCCAAGCGTTTTTGTCTACCAAACTGGCTGTAATAGGCCGACCCTCGTCGAGACTTACCTCTCTCATGAGGCATGGATAAGCAGAGCGCAGAGCGAACGAAATCGATAGTGGTGCAAGCCAGGGCATGGAGAAAAGAAAGCAAAATGAGACCGTGAACATCGGTCAAATGCCCGATATAGGACCCCCCACGGGATGATAAGACTAGGAGGACAGAGGAGTTGATGGCTCTGGTAGCCATTAGTGCAGGAGTAATGGCAATTACCTGTTTCGTACTGATGCCGAGAAGCCGAGCCCGAGTCTCCATTAAGGCCCAACGCACTAAACCTTGGCATTCATATAAACTAGACATCACGACTGGGCAGGGGAGGAGGGTGGCCACGAGCGGCTTTAACTGCCCTCGTATCCGCCCCATCCGATGACACGTGTACACCAAGTGTCACCCCATCTGGGGAGATTATATTTTAACATTAAAGATGAAACCAATTATGAAATATTGGGAATGATAGATTGAGAATTATGAATTTTTTTTTAATGTTTAATTGGTTCTATTTTAACGTTAAAAATGAAACCAATTGTGAAATATTGAGAATGATAAATTAGAATCATGATTTCTTTTGATGTTTGATTGGTTTTATTTTAACATTAAATATGGAATTGATTATGAAATATTGGGAATGATAAATTGAGAATTGTGATTCGTTTTGATGTTTGATTGGTTCTATTTTAACATTAAAGATGGAACCAATTATGAAATATGAGAATGATAAATTGAGAATTGTGATTCCTTTTGACATTTGATTGGTTCTATTTTAACATGTGCAAGGCTAATTATTATGTTCAATTATTGTTGTGATTTGTTTATATGTTTTCTTGAAAAATGTTTGGAAACATTTCATTCTACATTCAAGTACTTGAGAAAGAGTGAGATTGTTGGTACCTTGCCAATGTCATTTAGTCCATAATGAGTAGACATGTTACACGCAAGATTTGAACCTAGATGGAAATGATAACAACTTCTCTTCTTAACCACCACCCTCAAGCACTTAAGTAGAAGTGAGATTGCTAGTAATTGCCAATGTTAATTGGCCCATGAGGGGCAAACATGTCACAAGTGGGATTTGAATCTTGGTGGGGAGGATAACAACTTCTCCTCTTAACCACCCAATCTAGACCCAATTGAAAAAAATGTTTGGAAACATCTCATCCCACCCCGAAACAAGAGTGAGATTACTAGTACCTTGTGAACCCCGATCGACACACAAGGAGTGAACATGTCATAAATAAGATTTGAACATGGGTGAGATAGATAAGAACTTCTCATCTTAACTACCCTTGCTAGACCCAATGGACACTTAAATGATGGATATTATGGAGAGATATGTTAAATTCCATGAAGGACATGTTGTGTGTTAAAATGTCAAAAATATAATTTGAATTACATTAATGTGGCACTAAGATTCATAGCTTTCCATGAAACAAACAAAATTATTTATCATTCCTCCCCCCAAAATGTAAATAATTGCTACCATGGTAAGAGTAAGGTTGTCATAGTTTGTAAAAATGATGTTATATCTAGAGGCAATGCATTTATGGAGTAAGTTAATCCTATAGCAAAATGCTCCTCTTTCTGACCACAAATTAGGCATGATCACAGTTCCACCATGATCCAAGTTTGGTGCATAGTGAATGATGCCCTTAATGGTTTTGGCCAATTCTAAATAAACCAAGATAATTGAAAATTTGAATATGTGAGAACTCTAATTTCTTGTATCACCAAAATCACAACCAAAAGAAAGTTTAAATTCAAACAATCAAAGGCAGGTTTTTTACAAAATTAGAGGATTCTCACATTTATTTGTTTGAATTAATGTTTTTATGTTATTTTTATTTTAAAACATTTAAACAAATTTATTTAATTATAATTTAGTGGTTGAGACAAGATAGTACCCACATTCAAACCTTACCACACATAGAACCCTAGATTATAACTTAATTGAATTTGTAAAATTCCTATGAAACATCAATTCAATAAAAATAAGACCATACTTAAATTTACATTAAGGATATTAAAATTTTATTAAAAAGATAACGTTTGTTAATAATTAATTAAATTGGTGCTTAAGTTTAACAACAACAACAACAACATTATTTAAAGTTTTAATTTAATTGTCAAGTCTCTTTAGCGCAATCGGTCTCAAAGAGTCTTGTTTTGCATGGTGATCCAAGTTTGAAACTCACCATTATCGGGAGGAGACACCTAAAAAGTCCATCCATGCTAAGGGTTGGTGTGGCCCATGCCTGTTGTGATCCCCAGGTGATTTTGATGACTTAGATGCCCCTGGGTCGCCACAGGCTAGTCCTGAAGGTCACAAACACACTTGTAATTTAGTGGGTGCCATAGCTTCACACTTGTAATTTAGTGGGTCCCATAGGTCACGAACACACTAACAAACAAAAAAAAGTTATAACTTAATTATACATCAAATTGAAGTATGAGATCATCATCTTGTTTGTAGGATTATTATAATTTAGTAAGTCAAGAACAACACCCTAGCAAACAAAAAAAAAATTATAACTTAATTATACATCAAAATGAAGTATGAGATCATCCTCTTATTTATAGGATTATTATAATTTTGTTTTCATTGAAATATTATAGAGGAGTTGAAATCATCCTTGTGGTTTTGGAGTAAGATTTAAAAGTGTTTTTGATTGGTTAAGTGTTTGTTTTTCTTGAACTTAAAAAATCAAATTAACTATTATTAAAAAAATAGTAACAACTTTTTTTTTTAATAATAACCATGATTCAATTTACATTTGCGTATGATAGTGTCAAAAAATAAATTATTTTTTTTTCACCTTCCATAATATATATATATATATATAAAAGTATATTATTGTTAATTTTATATATATATAAGTATATTATTGTTAATTTTTTTATTTATTTTGTTGTGTGTTTTACATAAAGCAGAGCAAGTAAAAAAAACCATATAATTATACTTTTCTTACTATTTTTAATTTTTGTGTGATTTACATATAACAATTGGGGCGGGTAAAAAAGATAGAAAATGTTGTTGAAAGATGAAAGAATATATTGTGAAGTACAAAATGATGAAAGAAAGAAGAGGAGGTGAAATGAACATGGACAAAAATTTGAGAAAGGAAAATAGAGATTTAGTTCATTTGAAGTACAATTACAGAAAGAGAAGAATCCAAATCAGATATGCTCATTAGGAAAGCGCGTGGAAAGTGAGGGATGCAGGGGTCAAGTCTAGGGCGTGAATTCCCGTCTACAGGTACCCAGTTTCACATTATATGCCATCGTATCTTATCATGTCTGACTTGTTTTTTAATCATCAATTTGGTAAACTTCCATCGGGGTATCATCTGATCAACTCTGAGGACTCATCTTGCCTACACAGGCAAAGAGATTCAGACCTGAATTTAGACTTCTCTTATTCCGAGGAGGACGACGGTTCATTGAAGATTTCCTTTTCCCAATCCCGCTTCTTCTGATTTCTTGGTCTCTGTCTTAACGCCCACTCTCGTCTTTTTTAGACCTGCATACTATTTTCAAGGGCATTTACCACGTTTTGCTCATCCTTTGCACGGAAATTCTGCAATCAGATCTGATCATTGAATGCATAGTTGTAGAGAGAGTTAAATGTGATATTGGAACCTCTGTGACTGATTGCATAGGAGGAGATCAGCAGAGTTCATGGGCAATTGTTTCGATGCACCTGTTAAAGCAGAGAGTCCTGTTTGTACTAGCGTGCCTTCTTCTGGTAAGCCCAATCAAGCCTGAACTGTCTATATTGGTTTTCTCTGATGGGTGTATTGTTTTGTTTTGGAGGCTTCATGGGCTTATTGTTCTGTTTCAAGGGTTGAACTGTTTGATTTCATGGTTGGATGGGTACTTGTGTTCTTTCATGGCTTGATGGGGTATATATTGGTTTGTTCTGTGGGCATATATACATAGTTTTGAATAATGGGTTTGTTGTTCTTACAGGGAATTCAAAGTCTACCAGCAAAGATGTTCCATCATCGTTCAGTGTGAAGACGAATGAGAGTTTCCCATCTACTCCCAAATCTGAAGGAGAGATCCTCTCTTCATCAAATTTGAAGGTTTTCACTTTCAATGAGCTCAGGAGTGCAACAAGAAACTTCCGTCCAGACAGCCTTTTGGGTGAGGGTGGATTTGGGTCTGTGTTCAAGGGCTGGATTGATGAGCATGGATTGGGGGCCTCCAGGCCTGGAATGGGCATTGTTATTGCTGTGAAAAAACTCAACCCAGAAGGTTATCAAGGACATAAAGAATGGCTGGTAAGGCTATGACTCTCTGTCAAACTCCGTTGGTCATCTGGTTTTTCTTTCAATGGTTTTCTACAGAAGGAATATGTATGCCAGAATTATACTCACTGGTTATTTACTTTGATAAACATGAATTTTGCAATATTCCGGTAACTAACTATTGTATGTAAGGTCTCCCAAATAGAATTGAGATTGTTTTTTTTCCTTAGAGTTACCCATGGCCGACTTCAATGATGGATTGATTATGTTTTTTATTTGATGGTTTGGCGTATGATTTTGGGTCCCTTGTGGGGTGTTTGTAGGCTGAGGTGAATTATCTGGGCCAACTCCACCATCCTAATCTGGTTAGGCTCATAGGATACTGTGCAGAGGACGACCACCGCCTGTTGGTCTATGAGTTTATGCAGAAAGGAAGTCTAGAGAATCATCTATTCAGAAGTGAGTAACCTTTATACTGTACATTGAATTCCTCCTTTTGGGTTTCAAGTTGAATCAATTTAATGCTTGATCAAATTGATTTTCACATGGGATTCTTATATGGGAACTAATTGTCAATTGAGGCTGGCTTTGCTACCCATGTGTTTATATTCATAGAAATACGGTAGCTTGTTCCTGTAAAGGATTGAGTTTGCAGAGCATGGACTAGAGCTGTGTGAGATCATGAGTTCTTTTGTTTTTGTCCAGTGACCCCTTCTGTGATAAAGCTTATGAACATTTTCGTTTTTGAAAATGCAGCATATATTCCATTAAAAATCAATAAACATGTACATCAAGATCAGCATATTTAGGAGTAAGAGTGGGCACAGTGGAATCCCTGGCCTCCATAGGCCTGGAGTGCTAACAATACTGCTTTGGTTCCACGTGGCAGAGAATCTATATCCTTCTTAAACATGTCAAGTCTAACTGAAAACTGAAGAGACAAATCTGGTCCGAATATATCAACACTTTTTTGTTGAAATGATTAGAATTCTTTATATTAGGGACCAAGTGCTCTGAATTATTTGTATTATGGACCAAGTGCTCTGAACTTTTTATGTTATGGACCAACTGCTTAGGGTTGTATCCAGGCGTTATGCGTGGTAGGTTGAGCTCCAAGGGTGGATGAAAGCTTCTGTTCTGCATATATGTGCAGAGTCTGCAGTTGGCATTGGGGTTTGTTTTGTATGTGCAAATGATGATTCTAGGAAGGTTAATGCCATGCACACTGGATTTTTAACTTTTAAGTGCTCAGGGTTGTATCTGGGCCTTGTGTGTGGTAGGCTGAGCTCCAAGGCTTGATGAAGGGTTCTGTTCTGCATGTATGTGCAGAGTCTGCAGTTGGCATGGGAGTTTGTTTTGTATGTGCAAGTGATGATTCTAGGAAGGTTGATGCCATGCACACTGGCTTTTAAATGCTTTCAACCATACTCATTTCAGCTCAGATTGAACTACTTTTTGTTGTTTCTTATCTGTTCAGGTGGTTTGACTCTAATGAAAGTTGTGGTTTTAATATTGCAGAAGGATCTCAGCCACTTTCCTGGGCCATAAGGATAAAAGTAGGTGTGGGGGCTGCCAAGGGACTTGCATTTCTTCACAATGCAGAAAGACAAGTTATTTATCGTGATTTCAAGGCATCAAACATCCTTCTAGATTCAGTATGTGAATTACCAGATCCCTGGCCTAGCCTTGGCTACGTTATAATTAAAGTATTTGTTTTTTATAACCTGCAGTGTCTTGGGGTCAACCCATACCTTGCCTTACCACTTTGCTTCTGTCACAGAATTTTAATGCAAAGCTCTCTGACTTTGGACTAGCAAAGGATGGCCCAACCGGTGATAACACCCATGTCTCTACAAGGGTCATGGGTACTTATGGCTATGCCGCTCCTGAATATGTAGCAACAGGTCAGGATTGCTTCTTTTTAGCTGTTAGATAGGTTTATTTGAGATAACTTTGCTATGGATTTAGTCGAATGTTTGCGTTTATAACTTATTAAAACACTTTGGACAAATGTTTGAAATCATTTTCAACAGGTCGTTTGACAGTCAAGAGTGATGTGTACAGCTTTGGGGTTGTCTTATTGGAACTATTGTCAGGTCGCCGTGCTGTAGAGAAGAACAAGCCTGGAATTGAACAGAATTTAGTGGAATGGGCCAGACCATATCTGAGTGATAAACGCAAATTGTATCTTGTTATGGACACCAGATTGGAGGGTCAGTACTCTATGAAAGGTGCCCATAAAGCAGCCACACTTGCTCTGCAGTGTCTCAACTCCGAAGCAAAACATAGGCCTCTTATGACAGAAGTGCTTGAGACATTAGAACAGTTGCAGAATGTCAAGGAAATGGCAAAGTATTCTCAGCCTGAAAGATCTGGACAGAAACAGTCTGGGGCTAATGTTAATTCCACTGGGCACTCTCATTTTAATCATAGAAATGCAAATCATCTGCCTACTGGTCTTCCAAGAGCAGGCGCTTCTCCACTAAATTCATATCAACGGTCCCCAAAGGCCAGGGTGAACTGATCAATGACATTGAAACAAATCTAATCATCTGTGAACTGTCAGTGATTTGCAGTTTTGATATTTACAGCTGCCTTTGAAGGGTTGCAGAAAAAATGACCAGGGTATCTTGCATGCGTGACAGGTTCACTGTCTTTGTATATTTCCAAAATTGTGTAATTTCAAATTTGTGCAGTTATGATCTCGACTTATTAAAACCTTTTGTCTGAACTATGTTTCAGACAAAATCTGAGTGTAGATGTTGATGTGAAAGCTATTTTTAGCCTCCAAGTACTAATTACTGTTGTGATTAGTTAAATTTTTCTGGTCACAGTCCTGAGCTTTTTCTCAGAGCATATGTATAACAACAAACATCATTCTGATGATTTATATTCTTAAAATTCAATATTTTCTATTATTTATCTTGCTCTCCAAGAGTAATATTCTCTCCATGGAATCTAGTGGCATGAATAATATTGGATGCATTTGCACTTGGGGTATTACATTTTAACAAGTAGACGGTACTGGATGTTGCCATTATGATCACAGACTATTTGATTACTTTTGGGCCTTGGATCTTTCGTTGGAAAAATTAATGCTAGAGATGTCTCCATTTTTGTGTACCTGATATTGCAAGTTTAGAACTGTTTCCATTTTAACTGGTGGATCAAACTTAGAAATGCAAAAACATGTCTGCATTGGCAGGCGTGGCATTATGTGACTTGTAAAATAACATTATGTGATTTGATTCTGCAGTCGGTGAATGTGTTTAAAGTATTCCTAGACATGAAATGTGAATTGAGTGTGAAAGTGATAAGAGTGTTCTTGGACATGAATTGTGAATTTAGTCCGAGGGTTGATAGAATGAATGAGCCTTTGTTTTCTTATTATCATCTGCTGAAACTATAGATGTCCATTTTTCACAGAGAGGTTCTTCCCATACTTTGTTTTGGAAGCCATCCATGTCTCTGAAACTGAAATGCCCATTGCTCCATTGCTGACAGAGGAGTTCTGCCCCTACTTTGTTTTTGAAGTCATCTATGTTGAAAAGGTATTTATCTTCAACTTGTCTTCGTTGATAAATATATAACGGTGAAATCATTAAGGTCTGCAAGTATAATAATCCTTTTCATGCCAGAAGACATAAAAGACTTTAAAGTGTTATCCACTGAAACTGAGCAAGTCCTTTTAAGGTCTACAAATATAATAATCCTTTTTGTGCTAGAAGATATGAAAGACTTTAAAGTTTAAACAGTTATTCACCGAAACTGTCTGTGCAAGTCCTTTGCTTCCAGTTGGCATTTTGTTATTGGAAAAAGATTGTTTGGAAACATGCAAAAATTGCAATATGCCTGTATGTTTTGAAAATTTGAATCTATTTGGTAGAATGGAGGAGCAAAGGGAAATATTGATGCTTATCAACTAACAAAAATGTCAGACTGCATTTGGGTATATGTATCTTTAGACTTTACTTTTAGTATTCAAAGTGCAAATTCAAAACAAAGAGCTTACAATCCATATGTGCATTGAGAGTGAAAAGGAGGTTTCTGATATCTAGGAGCAAACCTCCTTCGTAGAGGGAGATTCAAAGTATCCCCAATTTTTATGCAAGGCATTTAGAACTATGTTACCTCAAATAGGTATTTCCCTTGGGCCCATGATCACGTCTCATATCATGCTATGTGCAAATTATTTCGAGGGTGAGTGTCACGTTTGGTTCTGTTGGCTACAGTTGGGTTGTGAGAATGCAAAACTTTGGCCCAATTTGTTAGGAAAAGACAAAAGCCACAACATTCTTTTATTGGAGATAAATTTCCCTAGATTTTTCAAATTGTTTGAGAGTGGTGCTGCCTGGTCACTTGTAAATTCTGAATGAATTCAATCTGAACTCTACGCTATTCACAGTACAAGATTATTCTGCATCGCTTCAGGGATATCAAATTGGGATTTCATTGAATTGATATGATTCCAGTAGGATATATTTTGCTAGTTCGGTGTGTGTTAATGTGTGATTGTTGGATGAAGTTGATGTTCGATGCATGTTTACATATGCTGTTGGATTTTACATTTCAAAGTTAAAACATAAGGCCATTTGCTGTAGCTAGCAAGCAATAACTTTTCAGGCTTAAGCTCTCTCCACAATGAAAACATTATGATTTACATTTCAAAGGTTAAAACATAAGGCCATTTGCTGTAGCTATCAAGCAATAACTTTTCAGGCTTAAGCCCTCTCCACAATGAAAACATCATGATTAAGATTTGTGGAGTAGCCATGCACTACAATGTGTCAAGATTTGTGCTCAGCATAACATTTCAGATAAATTTGAATATATCGTGAAGTTCTCCAAACACATCTTCTAAATCATAATCAATCAAATATGATGTGGCCTCTAGTCTGATTTTCTACTTTTATTTTAAGTATTTTTTATTATTATCCATATACATGGGTAAGAGGATTCGAGTTCCACCTGGACCTCGATGTCTCTATGCCATATCAAGTCTATTTAACAAAACTATATCAATGAAAGTTGAAACTAATGATAATGGGTATCTTGCCAAATATCCAATTTGGTCCTTAAGTTGGAAGATCCATGTTCATGTGTAACTGGAAGAGGTTTCAAGTTCCACCCCTGCCTCTGTATGTCAAGTCTATTATCAAGCGATTGGAATGAAACTAATGTAAAGTCTATTAACAAGCTATTGGAATGAAACTAATGAGACTGGATACCACCTTGCCAAAGACCCTGGTTTGGTCTTTTGTTCAAGGAACCATAAACTAATGATAATGGCCATCTTTATGAAGAGCCCATTTGCTCCTTTGGTTAAAGATCCATATTCACGTGTGATTGGAAAGAGGTTTCGAAGTCCACCCCTGCCTTCTCATGATAAGTATATTAACAAGCTATTGGAATGAAACTAATGATAGCGGGTACCTCGTCAAAGTATATTAACAAGCTATTGGAATAAAACTAATGATAGTGGTTCCCTTGTCAAAAACTCCAGTTTTGGTTAATGATCCATAAACTAATAAACTCTAGTTTTGGTTAAAGATCCATAAACTAATAATAATAAGTATCTTGCTGAAGAATCTAATTTGGTGCTTTGGTTAATAATCCATATTCATGTGTAACTGAAAGACTCTAGTTAAAGATCCATAAACTAATAATAATAAGTCTATTGCTGAAGAATCTACTAATTTGGTGCTTTGGTTAATAATCCATATTCATGTGTAACTGGAAGAGGTTTGTTCCACCCGTACCTTCTCATTCTCATGACAAGTCTATTAGCAAGATATTGAAACAAAACTAATGATAGTGGTTTCCTTGGCAAACACCCTGGTTTGCTCTTAATCAATACTTATGTACAACAGATGAGGTTTTGAACTTTAAGTATGCCATTAACCGGCAATCTGGGGTAGTGTGGATTATAGCCCAGCAATTCTCTACTTCGGATTCAGTAGCCCTGCAATTTAGAGCCAGGATAGGATAGATTCTAGAAGAAATGATTGTGATAAGCTAGCCAGGTGTCAAAAACGGAAAACCTTGATCAACAATAGTCATTGGATTTTGGAAGCATTTCCCTGCACTTAACCATCTTGACTTTAGAACAATGAATCGTGTGGCACCCAAGAAGTCTTCAAGGGCTCGCCAAAAAGAAAGAAGATTCTGGGAAGGTGGTTTGTCATTTCAATTGTCGACTTACCGTGATACCGTTCTAGGTTGACGAATTCTATTTGAAAGCCGTGTTCACTGATTTTGACTTGACAGATTTCAGATTAAAAAACTATAATAACATATAGTTTGTTTCCGATTGAGCCGACCAAGAACGCGGTGGATGACGAATATGCTGGAAACTATAGCTTGTCTGACCTTTGAACGTTCAAAGCATTTTATGACTGTCGCGACTCGTCTGCCATACCCTCCTTGACTGTGCATTTCATGACGGTTAAAAAGCGATAACAAATTCAATTTGATATGTGATGTTTTTTTATTCGATACGCAAATGACTGCGCTGCTATACCTCGTACGGAATCACTTTATTCATCAATTCAATGCAACACGCGGAATTGGAATTTGCCTACATCTCTTGTTCACATTTGTACGCAGATATTCTTTTCTTTGTTCTTCACAGAGAAATAAAGAACCTGCGTACGATGAAGTTTACACGAAACACACAAATTTCTATTTCTATTTCTACGTATGCTTCTGACACACACGCACGCCAGGGTAACTGTATTTGACGGGATCAATCATGGTTTCGGATTTTTGTTGACAAACAATTTTGTAGAAATTGATAGATAGGGTAAGTTGGAATTGTGTAATTTGTAAGTTCTTAAATTATTTTTTAAATAATATAATTTTAGTTTGTATTTGTTAAATTATTTTTTAAATAATATAATTTTAGTTTGTATTTTTTTTTTTTAATTTTAATATTTCAAACTATATATAACATCATTTTAATTAATATATATTAAAATTTTGATAACTCTAATTTATCTTATCTATCATTTCAAAACATAATTAAGTTTGATTTTATATTCGATAACATAGTATTAAAAAAAATATATCTAAAACTTTCAATACTATTTTTTTTTGCAATAAAATTAGATAGTATATAAAAAAAAAATTGACAACTTGGGAACTACGTTGCATCCCTTGGATGTTCCAAGCACTCATGATCTCATCATGACACCCATGTAAAGTGAATTTGAACCAATAATTCCACTAAATTAATGAACCAACAAAAATCCAGCCAGAGTTGGTGTGGCAGGGTCAATACAGGCTTGACAATTCTATACCCCTTCTCCTCTTAATATTGATGTTACAAATATAATTTAAATCAATAATTTAATAATTATGTTTTAAAATAAAATTCTCTAGAAATCATATCTGTTTTATTGTCTTTTTAAATATAAATAAAATAATAAATAATTAATAAATAAAAATACATTTTTAAATAACTCATAAAACATATTTCCAATTTTTTTTTAATAATTAATTAATTAATTTTCTTTTTTCAATAAAATCAATATAAAAAAACAACAACTTAAATCAATATAAAAAAAACCAATAACTAACAATGGTACTTTTGGACCTTTTCCAACTAACTCAAATAAAGCCAAGCGCCTTGAAAAGAAAACCCAATAACTAACCTATCATTTGGCCCTTTACCCATCTAAATCGATATGAGCCCCCAAAAAAATCCAATGAGAGCTAGGTGGACCTTTCCCCATCTAAATCGATATGAGCCCAGCAAAAAATCCAGTGAGAGCTATGTGGAAAAGTGCATTCATTGGCTATTTACCCTACTTGGAAAATATAGTATTACAATGACAAAATAATGAGCATTGTTCTTCTCGTTGTTTGTATTGGTTGTGGTCTTAGACCAATGGGAAAAAAACATCATTCAATGCTGCCATTGAATATGAAGGATTTTAAACTAATTTTAAAAATATTTAATATTTTATTTTAATATTATATGGTTTTGAAATATTAAAATTTTATATTATTTTTTAGGAAAATTTGTTGAATGTTTAATGAGTGTGGTATAAATAGGATGAGTATTTTTAAGAAGATTAAACATAGTGTTTTAGATTTTTTTATTTGTTACTGTTAAAGTTTTATTATGCATTTTTTTTGAAATTATAATTTTGGGTGATAGTTGTTTTTAATGCAAAAATGGGTTTAGTACCCTCAAATACTCCTACTATAAGTAGATTGTGCAATGTTAAGATTTGATAACTACAATTTATCAATTCAAAGTTATTCTTGCTGGATTTTAGGCCAAAAATGTGGGTTTTACCTCCTTTTATTTTGAGCAATGAGAAAAGGGTTAATTCATCACATATTTAGACTACTTTATTTTCTAATGCATTGCATGATTTATAGGTTTAATGGCTTATCGTCTTCCCTAAAGATGCAATGAGCATGGATTTCAAGCCAAAAATGTAGGTTTCACCCCTCTATTATTTTGATCCGCTGGAAAAGGGTGAATTCATCATGTGTTTAGACCACTTGATTTTCTAATTCTTTACATGACTCATAGGTTTAATGACTTATCATCTTTCCTAAAGAAAATATGAGCATGGATAGAAGTGTCCAAGCTCTCCTTTTGGAGGATAAGGATTTTTTCACTGTGGAGTTCGATTTTGAGTTGGACAGAGTACAAGTTGCGAGAAAAACCCCCACTCTATGAACGACATTGGATTATTTATGAACCCATGATAGCATCACTTCAACCCATATACAAATGCTTTAATGGAGGTCCCAATATGAGTTAGATTTCTTTATCTCCTCTTGGAATATATGGGTTATGATAGTGTAACAAACATTGAACACCTCATTGGCCACAAAACCTTTGAGTATGTATTAACTACCTACGCAAGGACATGTATTTATGCAAAATTAAACAAATCTTTTCCTAGACAACTTATGTTGGATAACGAAGACCAATGCTAGACTCAACCCTTGTATTATGCACATAACCCCTTTTATTGCAAATTTTGCTTCCACCATGGTCACGTGGCAGCTCCTTGTGCAAAGGAAAAGTCTTAACAAGCTCTAAAAGGAAAAAATAGGAGGCCCTCTTAATGGAAAGACTCAAAGATGGATAATTAGTGGGTGGAGCTAAAAAAGACAGTAAAGGCCTATAGACCAATGCCTTCAATCATTATTAGTGGTCCAATGCTTGAGAAAAGTTTAAAAAGTCATTGTTAGAACCATATTTCTTAACACAACTCACCTCTTCCAAAGCACAAAAGTCCCCCAAGACCACAAAAAATGAGACATGTATCAATTAGGCTTAGATAAGGAGAGGGATCTAGATCCATTCCCTTCAATAGGGGAATAAAATCCATTGATGGTGATAAAATACTCCATTACTGAATAACCTAATCACTACTTGAAGCCAAATTAAGAGATATATAAAGAAAAAGGCATAAATGGAGATGTATGATTTTCAATCAAAGCTTTTAATTACCCTAAAACATGTTCCTAATTTTATAAAGTTGTGAACCCAAAATGTGACTTTGTTTAACACATTGATAACTCATTAATTACAAGTAACCATAAATGTAATAAATGGTAAATGATAACTAAGCTAATTAGAAGTAACCATAAATTCAATAAATGGTAAAGGATAAAGCATCTTATTAATGTCCACTTAAACCAATTTGCTTGTTGGACATGTGTTAAACCCCTTTGTTCATGGATGGAAACCAACTCCAAGAGGTCAAAAAACTTCTTTCACACATGCACACACAAAGGCTCTATACCAATCAAGTTTTGACCCTAAGTTGTTTTCATAGTGTCTTAACTAGTAAATGAAAACCTCTTGGAGTGACAAGATAAACATACTCAACTCAAAATGGGACATATTTTTTGTACATTTTCTTAAAATTAATACAATTTTATATTAATTTACCCCATGTGTGTGTGTGTGTGTGTGTGCGTAAAAAAATGTGTGTGTGTACACCTCAAGTTTACTCAAATTGTATGATAGGTTCCTCCTAGCATGAGGATAAACTACAACAAGGGTCAGTGTCAAACCTAGGTGCATTTTGTTGTAACCCTTGAGATGTTTCTGGTTAGGAAACTATGCCAAGGCATCCATAAAATTGATTTGTTTTCATTTATGTTGATCTGTCCTAAAACATAGTGCTTTTGTTGCTTTATTGAGGCCTGTATTACTAATATTTAAATATTTCAAGATTAAAATTTGAAGGAAAATTTTCTATGTCTTAGACAACTGAATAATTTAAATAATGAAAACATAATGAAGGAAAACAAAGCTGAAAGGTGGAATAATGTATCTTTTGATAAATATTATTTAACATTCAGACAAAAGAAATAATTACAGAAGATGTGTCTTAACCAGAATATAATTTGAAGAAAAAGGAAAACTTCATTTCTATTAAAAAATGAATAATCCAATTTATGAACAAGTCTTTTTTATACTCATAGTATGGTCAAAGAAATTTGTAACTTTTAAAGATACCTTTACATTTTGTGATAGTAGTTGTTGTACTAAATTATCATAGTCATGTTAGTAGACACATTCAAGAAAATTTAGGAACATGAAAATAACATCAAGAAAAAAATCACAAGAACTAAAACATAAAAGTTTGAATCTCCAAAATTCGAAGAATTTTATTAAAGATCTCTCAGGTCCAAAAAACCCATTTACATTGAGTTCTCATGAACATTTATACAAATCAGGTCGAAACCAAAATGGTTATTCGATCCCTTTTCCTAGGCTATTCTAGTACAACAAAATCTTTGACTCCTAGAAAATAGGATAGTTAGAGGAGACAAATCCTGATTTGTTTCAACTACATTTGGTGAGTCATCCCACCATCCACTGGAGAAGATGGTGCCAAGTCTCATTGGAGGGATAACCGAATGACTTCATCTGGCTGAATGCGATATCCAACTCTGTGTATTTTTTCATATGTAGGAGGATTTGGGAAGAAGATTTTTATTTTCCAAAGAAGGTAGAAATCATCTATCAATATGTCTACAATGGTCTGTCCTCTTAAAGTATCATCCATCCCTTAAAATTTATCCTCTTTTCCTCTGACAATGAACAATCTCTCTCTACAATTCTCATATGAGAGAAGCTTCCCTTTTTTATCCCAATATGAAGGTAACCCCATCTTCACTAAATTCTCAAATTTATTTGCGAAGGATTTAACATTTCTCTTCATCATTATGCATTTATTTTGAGATTGTTGTATCTGATTCCTCTTTGTAAAAATCCTTTTAGTTTCCATAACCATTGCAATTCTATATCTGACACATTTGCTTGTCAATGCTTCTCTGGAATTGGAATTTAGGAACGTTATAATTTGAGTAGCAACTTGAGGTCTAGTTCCTCATTCATGAAATGATTTTTTGATAACATCATTTGCTTCATCTGTTAACAAAATCTCATCATCTATTATCTTAAAATAATCCCAAAGCTTTCCAACTTCACTGATGATTTCATCCCAACTGATATGTCTAGTTCTTATCAGATAAGGTTTGCCTAACAGTTTGTTCTTCATTTTCTCTATATCTGTTAGCATTTTAGCTTTCAATTTTTTATATTCTTCAATAAATTTATCTTTGTCTTTGATTTCTTCATTTTGTGTTGAAATTGTTTTCTTCGGTTTATGAATCTCAACTTCTTTGAGATTTAAATTTGCTAATTCTTTTGACAACCCCGATGTTGGATCTGTTGATTTTTCTACATGTAATAAAGAATATGCTCTTTTCAAAGATTCATTTTTTTTGGAATTGTTGGCACAGGGGTAGACCCAGGGTTCAACGCTTCAACATCGCACCAACAAAACCCTAATTACCGACCCTTTCGACAACACCTGCGAAGCAGATGAAGTCTCACCCGAGGTAGAGGCAGGGGTGGTTGCAAGACTCAGATGTATACAACCTAGCTGAGACACAGATATGTGATTACCATACCTTAACAGATAATTTAGCAGTTATCATTCCTTAGTATCTAGACTTTGCTTACAGCGCAGGTAAACCCTAATTACAAAGCAACATGATATTCAACAAGATCCAACACATTCAAGCACTAAGCACATCAAAATAGACCAGATCTGGTACTCATTCACATCACCAAGCACTAAGTTATTGTATCAGATACATCTAAACATACATTACTGTACTAAGCATAAATCATATGAGCAATAAAACAACCATAATGCACAAAGCAACCATAACACATGATATACATGGTTCACCCCCAGCTTGGGGCTACGTCCACCAACTCTTCTTCTCTTTATTGCCTTTTGTCATTCATCTACATGCACAGAGCCACATGATCCTACTCCGCATATGATAGGAGATCTGCGCGCACTCAGCCAGAACCTCCTTCCTCAAGCTAGGTTACAACACAAATCCCTCTTACAATCTACACAAGCTTCTTACATCCACTTGCACTTAGCTCCGCCAGTGTCCAACATAGCATGCACAAATCATTTATAACTATCACTTTCACTTAGCACAACATCACACATATGGACATATTATCTCCTCTTACATTGCCTAGACATCTATTTATACATTACAAAAGGGCCTAGACATGGGTAAACCCATGGG